>JZKD02S1941893.1:269502-306801 GCA_000966675.3 Picea glauca
ACCAATTCCCAAGTGTCATTTTTCTCTATTTGATCCAATTCTTCATCCATGGTCTTATTCCAAAATTCATCCTTGTTGGCTTCTTCAAAACAGTTTGGTTCAATTGTAGATAAGACAACTAGGCGTGTTTTTCTTGGTGAATAGATTCTTCTTCTAGTCTCAACTCCTGCATCTTTGTTTCTGATAATCTAATCTGAAGGATGATTCTTCTATACTCATCTGCTAGGTGTCTTTGGAGACACTTGTTGAACTTGCTCTTATACTTCTGTCGGATTCTCTTCATCTTCCTCTTCTACTTCTTTTTCATCTTCTTCTTCCTCTTCGAAAGGTTGCTCCATTGATTCATTTTCTTCTTCCTTTGATTCTGGTCTACCTGTTTCATTAATTGTTACATTGATGCTTTCCACAAATTTGTTCAATATCATATTGTAACACTTGTATTCTTTCCTTGTACTTGAGGAACCAACAAGTAATCCTTTGTCCACGCGAGAGTCAAACTTTCTCATTCTTTCATATTCTCTTTTGATGTAGCATTTTCTTCCAAAAACTCTGAAGTGCTTCACATTTGTTGGTCTTCCTTTCCATAGCTCGTAGGGAGTTTTGTCAGTATTGTTTTTTAGAATTACTCTTTTTTGAATGTGAACTGTTGTATGCACTGCCTATGTCCAAACTATGTCTATCAATTTGGAATCCATTAGCATTGTTCAATCCATTTCCCGTACTGTCGTGTTCTTTCTTTCAACAACTCCATTATGTTGAGGTGTCCTAGCAACGGATAATTTCCTTTTTATTCCATGATTGTTGCAGTAGTCCATAAATTCCTTTGAAGTGAATTCTCCTCCATTATCAGATCTCAAGAATTTGATTTTTGAATCCATTTCATTTTCAACCATTTCCTTGTAGATCTTAAATTTTTCAAAAGCTTCTAACTTATTCTTGAGAAAGAAAACTACAGTCATTCTTGTATAATCATCAACTAATAACATAAAGTATTTCTCACCTTTTAAACCCTTTGTTGTAGTTGGTCCAACTAGATCAGTGTGCAAAATTTCCAGTGGTCTTGTCATTGAATATTCCTTTGATTTGAACCTGCTCTTTGTTTTTTTTCCTTGTTGACAATGCTTGCATAAAGTGTTGGTTGGTTTCTTGATCTGGGGCATTTCTATGACTACTTCTCTTTTTTTGACTTTGACAAGGTTATTAAAATGTATGTGACCCATTCTTATGTGCCATATCCAACTTTCATCTTCTTTTCCTAAACAACGCTTTTCATTTCCAATTTCACTTAACACATATATGTTGCTTGAAGTTCTTGCATCTATAGCAATCAATTTTCCTGAACCTTCTTTTCTTATCTCGCACTTTTGTGAATCAAAAGTAACTTTATGAACTTGGTCACACATTTGACTCACACTTCGAAGATTGTGTTTCATATCTTCTACTAGTAGAACATTTTATGCCTTTGTATTCTTGTTCCCAATTTTGACTGTGCATTTTCCAATGATTTTAGTTGAATCATCATTTCTGAAGGAGACTGATCCATCTCTTTCCTTTATTAATGTAAGAAAATTGTCTCTATCACCTGTCATGTGTTTTGAACAACCACGATCAACATACCAACCATGTTTCTTCTGCTTAGTTTGTAGAGAGAGTGTGCATTCTTCATTGCTATATTGATTCTTCTTTCTTATCCATGTTTTTTTCTGAGGTTCTTGTTTGTGACTATTGTTATTATGTTGTGGTTCTCTAGGAGGGACTATCATTCTGCAATATTTGGTCATGTGTCCAAAGTTGTTACATTTGTAGCATTCCACTTCAGTTCTCAAAGATTCCAACCTGTTGCAACTTCTTCTCTGTGTTTTACTAGGCCTTCTTGGATAACCCTTTTGTGAATGATTTTCAAATTTGTTTATGTTCCTGTTGTTAGCTCTGCAATTCATAGCTTTATGTTCAAAATTATTACATGCATAACATAAACCAAAAAATATAGTTTGATACATGGGAGTTGAATATCTTATGAAAGGAGGTGCTCTTATGAATCCTTCTTCTTCTTGAGGCCTATCTGTCTATTGTTGATTATGAAATCTGAATCTTCTCGGTGGAGGAGTGTCCCTGTAATCTTCCTTGTATATCTTCATATCCCCTTTGATTGTTTCTGCATAGATTTTTGGATATGTTTCTTGCTCTTTTTTTTTGGAGATTGATCCCTTTTCTGTCTAATTATATCTAAGTCCGGACTTGTCAAGATGAGATTTTTTATTGTTGATAATGTCATCCAAAACTTTTGAGCTATTCTGCATATTTATTTTTTTAATATCCTTTCTTAATGTGGCAATCTTTGCTTCCAAATTTCCAATGATCTTGTCATTTTCTTCTAGTTGTTCTTTGAGTGCTTCTTCAATTCTTTTATCTTCTTCTATTTGAACCTTCAAATTTGTGATCATTTGTTCTAATTCTTGAGTGTCTTCTTTCTTGTCTAGTTCCGCTTGTAGTTTCTTGTTTTTCTTCTTTTCTCTTCTAATAACTTCAATGGCACACATCAATTCTTCTCGGTAGTCAACTTATGCCTCTTCAATGTTTTCTTCGACTTCTTCATATTCTTCTTCGGCTTTTTCATATTCTTCTTTGGAGTCTTATTTATCAGATTCTTCTACTACCATGAATAGAACTCTTCATGTCTCATTGTCACTGACTTCATCTTCATCTGATGATGAGATGTCTTCTTTGGTGCATAATATTTTCTTGAAAACTTTCTTTGTAGTTCTTTTGCGTTTATATGTTTTTTTTCCTTTTGAGTAACCTTCATCATTTATCTTTTTATTATGAGGACATTTGTTAGAAAAATGACCAATACCATCACAATTAAAACAAATTTCTTACCTCTATACCTACCGTCGATTCTCTTGTTCAGTATTTTGACGAAGTTGGCCTCTTCTTCATCATCTTCCGAGACATCATTGTTGTTTCTATGTTCTTCTTGTTGCTCTTCCTTTTGCTTTGATATTTTGGATTCTTTGAAGGATGCTTCTTTTACATATGGATTTTCTTGTTCAGTTCTCATTTCATATGCTGTGAATATTCCATGTAGTTTGTCCATGCTTACTGAGTTTAGATCTGATCTTTCTTCTAGTGTTGATATCTTAGGGTCAAATATCATAGGAAGAGATCTTAGTACCTTTTGAACAATTACAGATTCTTCAATTTCTTCTCCCGATCCTATGATTGCATTCACTGTTTCATCGACTCATAAGAAGTAGGCTGCAATATTATCATCTTCCTTCATCTTTAGTTGTTTGAACTGACCTCTGTAATTTCGAAGCTTTGTTGCTTTGACTTTTGAATCTCCTTCATAAATATTTTGAATCTTGTCCCAAATCTCTTTAATGGATTTGCAATGTGCAACTTTGGTGAATATTGTTTCACTGAGACCATTCATAAGTGCATTTGTGGATTTGGAATTGTTCTGACTGAGTTTCACTGCTTGGTCATTTGTTGGTGGAACTCTTGGTGTTGTGTATCCATCTACAATTGATTGTCAAATTTCAAATCCCTGTGCCTGTATATATGTCTTCATCCTTATGCTCCAAAAAGCATACTTATATCCATCAAACTGTGGTATTCCATTTTTGTACAAGTTGTTGCTCTCCATGATCTACCTTTCAGTGGTTAAACTGATTTTTGAAGGAACCTGCTCTGATACCAATTGTTGGATTACTAAGAGGGGGGGTGAATTAGTAATAGAGAAATTATAATCATTTTTAAACCAAATAATCCAAGTGTTATATCAATATAGAATTATCATCCAATAATGAGCAATGAAAAAAATAACAATCATACACATACACAGTACACTAGTGGTTTACGTGGAAACCCAAAGAGGGAGAAAACCACAGAATGTTTTTTCTTATATGTTTTGAAGAATTGCATTCATTGGAAGAACCAACTTCCTTTGTTTTCCAGCTGTAACTGGAAGGAGGCCCCAAGCCCTGAGTTTCTCAGGCTACAACCTGAGGGAAGCTCCAACTCCCCAATTCTCTGGCTACAACCAGAAGGAGGCTAGAACCCCTTATGTTCTCCAGCTACAACCGGAAGGTGGCTCCAACCACCTATCATTGCCCCATCCAACCACCCTGAAGTAGAAGTAGAATGATGGAACCACTATCACACTATCACTGTGAGATATACCTCTGTAAACATGTACCATTAAACTTGAACCATGCATCAACCATGCATCAACATGTACCTCAACCTGTAATTAACTTGTACCATAAACAAGTGCATCAACCATGCACCAACCTATACCAAACAACTTGTAATCAACCTATACCATAAACAAGTGCAACCAAACATGTACCAAGTATGTACCAATCATGTGTCAACTACTCATCAACTATGACTCATCATTTGTTGGTGGAACTATTAGTGTTGTGTATCCATCTACAATTGATTGCCAAATTTCAAATCCCTGTGCCTATATATATGTCTTCATCCTTATGCTCCAAAAAGCATACTTATGTCCATCAAACTGTGGTATTCCATTTTTATACAAGTTGTTTCTTTCCATGGTCTACCTTTCAGTGGTTAAACTGATTTCTGAAGGAACCTTCTATGATACCAATTTTTGGATTACTGAGAGGGGGGGTGAATCAGTAATAGAGAAATTATAATCATTTTTAAACCAAATAATTCAAGTGTTATATCAATTTAGAATTATCATCCAATAATGAGCAATGAAAAAATGAACAATCATACACATACACAATACACCAGTGTTTTACGTGGAAACCCAAAGTGGGATAAAACCACGAAATGTTTTTTCTTATATGTCTTGAAGAATTACATTCATTGGAAGCACCAACATCCTTTGTTTTCCAGCTGCAACTGGAAGGCGTCTCTAGCCCCCTAGTTTCTCAGGTTACAACCTAAGGGAAGCTCCAACTCCCTAATTCTCTGGCTAAAACCAGAAGGAGGCTACAACCCCCTATGTTTTCTGGCTACAACTGGAAGGTGGCTACAACCACTTGTCCTTGCCCCTCCAACCTCCCTGAAGTAGAAGTATAATGATGGAACCACTGTCACACTATCACTATGAGATATACCACTGTAAACATGTACCAATAAACTTGAACCATGCATCAACATGTACCTCAACCTGTAATTAACTTGTACCATAAACAAGTGCATCAACCATGCACCAACCTGTACCAAACAACTTGTAATCAACTTGTACCATAAACAAGTTCAACCAACCATGTACCAAGTATGTACCAATCATGTGTCAACTACTCATCAACTATGACTCATCAATATGTACCAACATCATCAACTATACATCTCATGTATGTGCCAATTCATCAACTACTTGTCTCAACCATGTACAGAACATGTACCTTAACCAAAATCCCTCATCAATTTCATCATCCAAATATAATTTGTAAATCTGTAATAGACCTAGTGTATATGATCACATACCTACAAACCTTCCTTAACTTTAACAACAAAAGACTAGCATTGTCATCAAACTTTTATTTAGTCTCACATGACTAGTTTTGGATTAGTCAACAAACCTAAATTGAAATAATCATAACTTTGTACATGTAATGAATAAAGATATGAAAATGATACACAATTTTCTTGAGTGTGTTTTATGCAATTACTCCAAGTTTCACTACTTGGAACCTCTCAGAAAAAAGAGTTATAGAAAAAATGGCATACCTTGTTGAATTCTAGCTTATTCTAGAGAGCGACCTTGTAGAGCATGCCCCGCACGAAATATTTGTTGAATCGATCTGAAACCATTACACAGCATACTACATAATGTATTATAACCAACACATTTGGTCTTACTAAATTTGGATCTATTATGAACAATTTATGATGTTGTTACCCGAAACACCTTAGAAAGCATCATCAAAAGAATTTATCCTTCCTTGAATTCTAGCCTTATTTTCTTCACCTTCCCTCAGAAATTTGACTTAGATATCCTTTGGTTACTTAAGACACCTATAGATATTCAATATG
Source organism: Picea glauca (assembly GCA_000966675.3). NCBI lineage: Eukaryota > Viridiplantae > Streptophyta > Pinopsida > Pinales > Pinaceae > Picea > Picea glauca. Next base: position 275,524 of record JZKD02S1941893.1, read on the forward strand.
CTCAAGTGTAATCTGAAATGAGAGAGCCTTGTCTCTTATTTATACTCTCCAAGTAGCTTCCTTAAAAACATCTTCTAGGTCACTTTGTCCACTTTACTTATTTTAGAGTTAACCCACTTCTAATTTATCCATTAAATTTATTATTTAAATAATTCATTTGTATTCACTTTGAATTATAGTACACTCATCACTTAACTTTATTATTTACCTTCTAAAATCTCTTAAACCGCTTTGACTACTTTGACCTTTTGGGGCTTCTAGATGACATATGAGGGTCATCCAACTTCGTAAGGCCATAACTCTCAAACCGTGAGGAGTTATGTGACGTTCCACATACCACCATAAATGGAATGACATGTGCTATCCATATAGAATATTATTACTTGAAAATATATCAAAACTCATACCATTATCCATCAAACAAACTTGGGTTCTCCAACTTCTCATGGCCATAACTCTCTAATCGTGAGGAGTTATGTGACGTTCCACATACCACCAGAAATGGCATGACAAGCACTATCCATCTAGGATATTTTCATTGAAAAATTCACTAGCTTTCATCTCATTATTCCACAAATAATCATGGGTTCACTAACCATACTTCTAGAATAACTCAATACGAAAAGCGTCTTCCCATGAGGGCTTTCACCATAAGGGGACCACTTTGGAGTTCATCCATTTATACTTATTATCAACAATGAAAAGACAATAATGAGTCATTTTTACATCAAAAAAACTTGGGTCCATTACCCAAACCTTTGTGCTACCGGTATTTCTTCAAGGGTTGACATCAATGACAACCAACCTTAATCAAGAGATTGTGCCACCAAGGAAGACCAGGTTTGGAAAGAGTGTTTGACATACATGGGATGCAGACTAGGCTGGAAATTTGGATCGTAGAATATTTACGAGTGGGTATGTGTTTAACCTATTTGGAGGAGAAATTTTTTGGATGAGAAAAAGACAGTTTCTAGTGGCACTTTCAACTACAGAAGTTGAATACATGGCAGTCACTCATGCAAGAAAGGAAGCAGTATGGTTACAAATATTAGTTTCAGGTATTGGGTTGGTACAACAAGTTGTAAGGATAGATTGTGACAATCAAAGTGCAATTTTTTGGGTGAAAAACCCATCTTATCATTCAAATACAAAGCATATTGATGTTCAATATCACTTTGTGAGATATATGGTTGAAGAAAAGAAGGTGTTTTTTATGAAGGTGGACACTTTGAAGAATGTTGCAGATTCATTAACAAAATCTGTGAGCACTGAGAATTTCTCTTGGTGTAGAGGATATATGGGAATTGATGCCCTGGATTGTTGATTTTGTAACCTTGTAACCCCCTATATGTAGAGAAAACAACAAGTGGGTGAATGTTTGGTATGTGTTATATTCTTTGCATGGGTAGAACTAGTGTTTTTTTTGTGTTTTTTGCGTTCATTTTTGGTGGTTTTTCGGCACATGGTTTTCACGGATGATTTTCTATTTCCTGTTAAGGAATTAGGGTTGTTGACTAATCCAGTTTATTGGATTAGGGTTTGGGATGCTATTGGATCCTATATGTATATTCTATTGTAAACAATGTATGTTGATATGAATATAGAAGATGTTGGTTTTCCCAGTTTGGGTTTCCAGGGGAAAAATCTATGTGTAATGTGTGTATTTTCCATTGTATATTTTCTATTATTTTATTGAAAATATGTTTGCAATAAATAATTGTACAAGGTTAAAATATACACACTCCCTTCCTCTCGGACCTCTCACCTTTCCCTTATGTATTTTGTCCCCTTACTCGAGAAACCTTTCTACCACCATATACATCTGACTATGAACTATGGAATCATAGGCCCGTGTTTATATTCTTTAATATAGAGAAATACAAATTTTCCATACTCAGTGTACAATTACGTGTGCAACTTCATTATTATTTCAAGCACATAGACTTACAATAATACAGAAATTAAATCCTTCAATAGGAATAACCATTCATGAGTACAATCACAGGATACTTCCATCCATATAGTTCCCCTTTTTCTTCAAATTCAATAACTTTCCAAAGAAGTAAACATTAACACCATTAACTGGGCATACAGATTTTACATCAAAACTACAGACATAATTCACTAGGTTTTGATCCAATTAAATAGAGTATACAAATACTTATTTGTTTTACAAGTTGTAACCAACCTACTGACTATGGGTGTTTGCCTTTCCACCCAACCATAGGCTTTGCATGATTAATAACTTCGGTAGGAGGCAACCACTGTTCCAAGCCGTGATACCACCAGGGAATTCTCTACGATCACCTCTCCTAGCTTGAGCCTCTTTGAGGTTTAACAGATGCCTTTCCAGCATCAAGATCATGGCCTCTCAGCTCAAGATGGGTTCTTGAGTTCTTATACCAATCCTAAAACTAGTTTCTTTATCTAAGACTCACATCTCTCATCCCCTACGTGAGTTCACTCCCTCAAAACTAGAAGCCTCCGCTCCTTTTTTTCCAAAAATCCATAACTCTCTCCCTCTATATATCCTCTCCTCTTGCATTCTTTTGCATGTAAAAATCCTTGTGAAGGTTCTCATCCTTTCCTTCTTCTTTCTGTCAGAAGGAACTCGGGTTCAACATGGTTTAGCTTGGAAAGTGTGACATAGAACTCGGTGGTTATTGGGTTCTTATACCAATCCTAAAAATAATTTCTTGCTCTAAGACTCACATCTCTCATCCCCTACGTGGGTTCACTCCCTCAAAACCAGAAGCCTCCACTTCTTTTTTTCCAAAAAATCCATAACTCTCCCCCTCTATATATCCTCTCCTCTTGCATTCTTTTGCATGTAAAAATTCTTGCGAAGGTTCTCGTCCTATCCTTCTTCCTTTTGTCAGAAGGAACTTGGGTTCAACATGGTTTAGCTTGGAAAGTGTGACATAGAACTCGGTGGTACCCTTGGATGAAAGTTTCTATTTTCCTAGCCAGTCTTCCATACTTGTATTTATTGGGGTGGTTGGTTGTCCAACTACCGACCCACTTCCATTAATTGTCTTACTTCAGCTGGAAGCTAGAGGAAATATTGACATTTCCTTCTCATTTTTCATCAAGGCGGCCTGGGGTATTTTACACATGAATCCCCTTTCTATTCCCCCTCATAAATCCCTCTTGTGGTATCATGTCCAATTCTCAAGGCTTCACCCCATATTCAGTTGTTGGCATTTGCCATTAATCAATAATACATTTACAATATTTTCATGTCATTGCATGGAAATCTATAATCAAGGGTTTAGAAAGGGGGTATTACAATCCCCTCCCCCTTCAAAAGAAACATCTTCCTTGGTGTTCTTCTCAGCAACACCTGTCATTCCTTTATATTTCAGTTGCTTTAGTCGCATCCTCTTTTGCTTGTTTTGGCACTAACTCTGACTCTGGAACTTCAAAACATGCTTACAACAAATATCAAACAACATGCATATTAATTCACAATTTCATGCATAAAATTTCGTTGTTGTCCATAATTCAAGATAAATATACATTCTCAGCACAATACTTATCTATGTAATTCATGGATTTGTATCCATATGGATACCACATTTACTTGGGTCATTGTTTTCTTTGACATACCCATTGTGTTCATGATCGTAATCAATAGATTACAAGATTCATCGAAGTCTCCTCTTCCTTGCAGTCACTCACCTTCCAAGCTCAAGCTCAGGCATCCCCTTCTCAGCTAGACAGTCCCTTGGGTGATCCATATTTCCTACCAAGGCATTCTCACACAAGAATATTTCATGAGACTTCATTAAGTCTTACAGCCAAGGCATTCCTCTAACTTTCTCTATCGAGGCATCCCTCTGGATTGTGTTACCACAACATGGCATTATCTATGGTGATCATGGAGTATCAAAGGTTTCTCATGTCACAAAAGTAGTGTTTTCCATGCTTTCCAGCTTTACAACCATCATCTGTCCCTCCAAGACAAATATTTCATCTCTCCTGTATCACTTGCATATAATAATTCATGAGATTCCATCATCAATTTATCAAAATTTCAAATCTGTTACCCACATATTTCTAAGTCCACATTTTCATTTTCATATTGGTTCTTCACAGGAACTAGATTCACAAGTATGATTTTTTCTTCTCATAACATTTTGGCTTAGCATGTATTGGTCTTCCTTATGGGCTTAAATCACCGCCATATCCAACACCCTTCTTCCTGCAATTTCAATATTCACGCTGCCAAACAAGTTGTTAGTTTCTTTTGAACATTGTGTTTGTGTTTTTATTGCACACTCACAATGGTTCATAACCAATTCTTAAATTTGTGCCTTACTAACAATTAAATCACCTCTTTAAATCTATTTATTGATACAAGGTAAAAAGGAGTTTTCATTCCCCCTTACATATGCATTATATTTAGCATACCCTGTTTTTCAAAATGTAATCAATTTTCATATGCATTGATTTAAGATTACCATATTCTATGTTACAAACTCTTCCATGGTGCATCGGAACTCATCCAACCTTTCACCACATGGCTCATTAACTCATATCCATTATTCAACACAAATGTGTTTCCTTCTTTGAGCTAATCATGATATCAAATCAGCATACATTATATGAAATTAAAACATCATATGAATGTGTTCAAGCATTCTTTATTCACTAATAACTAGGGTGACAATAGTCATGGCCACCCAATTATGTCTTTACCATTCTTCAACTCTCGTATATTATTGGAATATTCTTCTTCCACAATGAGAAGTCTTATACCGACCCACTCATGCAAACATGTGTTTCCCCAATGCATTAACCAAGGTGGTGTTTATGATCACTTTTGTTCATATCCATTCATGATTAATTAATACATCCATGACACATTTGTTCATGGATTTTCATGCAAGGATGCAAGGATTTTAAACATCCTCGACTTCCAAAGGTTCTTGTCTCTATCCTTTAGGCTATTTTCCTGAATCATACCCTTCTTGGGTATCAATGGAATACAATTTCCATGCAAAAAAACGTGAATATCATCATCAAAATAGTAAAACATTTAAAAATGCGTTCTTACCTAATCCGTTTCAGTCCTCATGCCACATGGTCATGAAATCCTTTACCTGTCCTGGTTACCATCAACCTTTCTGAAATTACCCCATCGGTGGTACTTCATGGGAACTCCCAAAGTCCCTTCATCAACATTTCAATAGTAGCCTTATTTAAATTATCCTCTTCATGAGGTTTTCCACCATTGGCAAATGTCTTCCTTAATAGCTCCAATATTTTCTACACATGACATACATCATCACCTTCACAATTATATCAGTTTTCTTTTTAAATAAGAACGAATGTATCATGAGATTTAAATCAACAATCATTCTCAGATATGTCCTAGCATATCTATATGTACTTCTTTCCAGAAACATTCACACACAACAGCATATCAGTTTTCTCATCCTAGAGAAACACAATAAATAATAAGAAATGGGTTAAGGTACTCTTCCCTTTTCCCACTTATTCTACACAGTTCGGAATTTTCATCTTAACTAAACTATTCCCAAGGCTTCACTGCCCTTGCAACACTATGGTTTAACCATGATCATTTATTTAAACATATTCATAAATTTATTTTCCAGTTGCACTTTTTAAAGTTTACAACTATGTTAAGCAATCATAGTTTTAAAGTGAGAAAAGTGTTCCTCCTTTTCTCATTTATTGCTTATGCAATTCATCCCCTTTGGGATCTTTCCATATATGTTTCTTGAGAAGTCTTGATCAAGTTTGTCTTGACCTTTCCTAGGTATAATAACATACTACAACATCATAATCAGCTCATTATGAACCAGTGCATTCTTCACCTTTCCCAAATGAAATCAGATTGGTTATCGTTCATTTGTATATCTTTCATCCATGCATTACATTTTAAAATGTAATCCAGGATTATTATATAATCAAGCCTTGCATCCCACTGCTTAGTTTTCCAAAAGTCAATAAAGTTATGGCTATGTTCTCTAGACAGAGTATTTAGATAGTTCCTTCACAGGGAACTTCTTCAACATGCAAATTTCTCTTTGCACATCCATTACCATTTGAAATGACCTCAACCTTGATTCATCCTCGGCTTCATTATTTCAGAGTTTTACCCAATATTCCGTAAGGAATATAAGCATGCATTCAGATTGTACATTCCACATGTATCCTTACTCTATTAACTTACATTCATAGTGCACTTAACTACATGCATCAACATATTGTGTGCCTACCATAGGCACACTTTACAATTTCACATGCATATCCATTTAAGTCATTTCACTCATGATTGTTCACAATCATTCAAATGAAATCTTCAAAGACAAAAGAATATTTCCTTCCTTACATAACAACAGAGCATCCTTGCTCATTTTTATTTCACATTTCATATTAGCTCTCTCTCTTTGAGGAGTGGCGTACCTCCTCCTCAAGATATCATTCAAGCAAAACAAAAAGACTCTTCAAAACAGAGTCGGCTATGTATCCATAGCATTATCTAATCCTGGAAAGTACACTCCTTAACTTAACTCCGTCCCATATCATTCCTTCAAGAATATAAGCATATCTATATATGTATTATGCATCAGCATTACTTGCACATTTCCATATTATTCATATACATTCATTAAATCTTAGCTCTTATCAGTTTTTTCTAATGAAGATTTACAGTCATCCATATGACTAATATCACCGACATATTCGTATTTTTCCTTCATATTAGGCAACCCTATGACACAATAAATCCATGCACTCAAGCATATACATACATACACAGATACTCAGCATACAAGCTCACTGCTTGCACATTTTTCCATGTCATTCACACAAATTAACATTTCAAATTTCCATATCATTCCTCCCTAGGGTCTTACAACTATTAATATGACAATTCCCATAGGGATACTCATAATTATGCTACCCTCCTTTATGGAAATAAACTAGAAAGAGATCACTCTTACCAACTGCTATAAAGCCAATCCACAAATCAAAAGTTTAAATGGGTAATTATAACATTACTCAGGGAATCAAAATAACAAATTCATTCTCTCTTCCTGCCTCAAACCATTCTTGGTCAAAAGACCTTTACCAGATAAATCAATTCTTATCATCCCCTCTAACTACTACTTGAGCATATTAAACCATACTCATATGGCTACCATCCATATATGGATGTCATTCTGGCTCATTGGTCATCAGAAAATGCTCCAACACTTTCTTTACCATGCTTTATGTCAGCCTTACCTTCTCAACGTTACCCGCAACATCATTATCAACATTTATGTTTGAAAACAACTCAGAGATTATCATAGGACTATTTTTGTGTTATATACATGATCACTCATTTCCATATGCATTACAACACATCCACCTTGCATTTCCATTACCATAAGCATTACAGCATATCTCATCTTGCATTTTCATGCATAAACAAATACTCAAATCAATAAGCATGTACACATTTTTGTACATCCATGAGCTCATAATCTTGCTCATATGTCTATATCACTTTACCTCTCTTATGAGGATTATCAACAATCCAAAGATCTCCTTTCTTTTGGTTAACTAGATTATTCCAGCAACAAGTTTTATTCATTGCAGGTCAGTAAATTGAGCTTACAAATTTTCCCATCGGTTCTCTAAACATGAGGAGATATAAATACTAGGTTTATTCTTTTTATTTAAGCAACAATTACAATTGCCAGGGCTCCATCACCCCATTTTTACAGGCAATATTACAACCATTGTTTCATTCATTTTCTAGATTCATACAATCCTATAATAGGATTCTACCATTTTTCATTTAGATATTACCATTAATACCTATCAACATATTCCTACTCTTGTAAGAGTAATTATCGGTTTGACAAAGGAACAACATAATTTCCTCTTCTGTAATTCAGAAAGAATTTTCCAAGGTACAATTTTCAACCTGCAGTCCTTATTCTAAAGGAACTTGTGCAGATAATAGACAAGATTTTAACTCAGGTAAACTCTTTCTAATAGGCTCATCTTGGCCTTGTTATACAATTCCTATGACTGATTTATGGCCCATCCAATCTTAGTGTTTGAACTCTACTTTGATACCACTTTGTAAGACCCCTAACCCCCTAAGTACCCTTTTAAGGGATGGGGTGTCAAATTTTAACTTTTTCCTTAACCATATCAAAGTGTCTTTTCTAGGGAACCATCGTCTACTTTTCGTCAAGAGATTTCCAATGACTATAACCATGCTCATTTCCGAGCTCTGGATCAAAAGTTACGGCCTCCCAAATTTTCCACCTCATCACCACGTGGCATCTGCGTGGCTTCCTGTCACTTGTGCCAACCAACGTGGAACTGACATGGAACCTACCACCTAGCCCATTGATCCTTGGCCTATCATTCCTCCAAATCAATAGGTTCAAATTCACTCAAAGCCTTTCCTATCAGAACAACAGGACATGAGGTCACATCTCCCACTCTGATGACTTCTCTTCGATGGATCTCACCTTTGGATTCAACGAATCTTGAAGGTGTAAAATTGACGGCTTTGATTTCATTCCTGCCTCAATTTACTTGAAAATTATTCTCCACCTCATTTGGAAATGGTATGAGAATAAGTGGGGCCCATGACATATCTACTACTGTCATTGCAACTCTCCCATGCTCCAATCTATGGTCTAGATCGTTCCTAGGAGTAGCTCCCATCGAAGTGCATATACTTCGAGATCACAAATCACTCCGACCAATACCCCTTCGATGAACAGTCAATATCTCTCAACCTGTAGATCAGATGGTTAATATTTTAGGCATCTATCCCAAGGTACAAATCGCCAGGGAATCACCCTCAGTCCCTCCTTCCAACTACAGACTGACATGTGTCAACCTCTGGGACACGTTAGCACTAATTATCAGCATGACATCACTCTCCCTATTAGCTTCACTTAAGAGGGACCCCATGTAACATCTAAGTTGGCACCTAACACACATGGCCCTACCCAACTCCTCCACCTAGCTTAACATGTGGCACTCATACCGTGTCACATTTCATTCCCTCAAAATTCCAAATTACCTTGACACATGGCTAAGTCACTGCTTGACACATGTACCTTCACATGGGCTTAACGTGGCATACACATCATCACAGAGCACTCGGCTCATCCATCCAGGTGCTAACGCCTACCCTCCTTGTGATATGCTAGCCGCCATGTTGGCACCTCCGTCACCCTGACGTCACTCCCCTTGCCAATACTCACCAAGGGAATTGGTAGGACACATGATCGATGATCCAGATCACCTCTCGGAGTTTCCTCCATCGGAGTACCTCCACCTCAAGCTTCCAAGGTCGCTTCTACCATAGAAATATGATAATACAAATATCAAGTGATCCAAAGGTCCAGACCTGCTTGTTGTGCCAAATCAATGGCTAGAGTTGAATCTTCCCCTCATGTCAATCTACGGTTCAAATCTTCTTTCGGTGTTCTCCCCCAAATTCGATGATCAAAATTTAAGGCTTCCTTCCAAATTTTTAATCCCGACAAGGGTTATCTTCATCCTCTCGACGAACATGGTATTGACACATGTCCTTCTCCAAGACATGTTGGCTACCATGTTGGCATGACATGTCACGTTAATGTCATGTTCTCTCTCTTCGCACTCATATGATAAGGCATGGAACCAGGGGTTGGAACCATGTTCCCCTCACTCAAACTCAACGGTCAATATTTCTCCACTCATCCCTCTAATAGATCAACGACCATCATTAAATCAGATTTCTCCCGATAAAATCCCAACACAACCTCGCAGACCACACTCTGACAGTCTGAGCTCCAACAAGCTTATAGTCGATATCAATGGTCCAGAGTTCACTAGGACCACTCTCGAAACTTAACTTCCAATAGCTCTGATCATTTTGTTTCCTCTAACTTGCTTGATAGTTAACGTCCATTCCCTTAACCTTTTATTACTCGACTATGTGGGACCCATGGAAAATTTTCAATTGTCATTACTTCTCAACTATTCACTAATTTGTGGTCCAGATTGCTTCTTGAAACTCCTCATAATCAGAGTATCTTCATTACAACTCCACTATCTACTCTGAATCTTCCACTCTGATCACACATACTCCAATAAATTGAACGATCCTCGTTTATTTGATATGGAGGATGCAGTGTGTCTCAGAAGTTCCAACCAATTGCTAGATAAGAGAGAATATCTCTCTTCCTAGGGGCATTTCCCATGAGATACAATGGATGTGATTCCACTGCACTCTCTGTGAGATCTATGGTCCTCAGACTCCCGTCATCAGACTGCCTTTTCTATTATCCTTTACATACCTCCAACCAACCTTACACCGATGGACTATCAAATGGATCTAATGATCTAGAATTCACCAAAGTCATACTCTAACAGATCAATGATCCTTTTTGACTCGGAGTACAACTTCTACAAGCATCATATCCTACTCTCATGAAGGGTCAGGATCTATTCGTTGCATCGTGATTCCTTCAGGATCAAAACATAGGATTTCTACATTTTAACAGTTTGAATTTGGACTTAGCCATTCAAGGAAATATTCTAAGTAATTTCTAAGGTCTTACCGGGCCTTTAGGAGCTCTCTCCTTTCTCTGAAACCACTAAGGAATTCTCTCTTTTCCACTACTATTGTTAAGGTATCATCCGTTCAAGGAGGAGGAATACAACACTCCCTTCCTCATACGCCTCTCACATGTCTCTTACAAATCTGGTCCCCTTACTCAGAAAACCTTTCTACCACCATATACATATGACTATGCACTATGGAATCATAGGCCCATGTTTATATTATTTAATATAGAGAAATACAAATTTCCCATACTCAATGTAAAATTGTGTGTGCAACTTCATTATTATTTCAAGCACATAGACTTACAATAATACAGGAATTCAATCCTTCAATAGGCATAACCATTCATGAGTACAATTATAAGATACAACCATCCATACAATTCCCCTTTTTCTTCAAGTTCAAGAACTTTCCAAAGAATTAAACATTAACACCATTAACCAGGCATACATATTTTACATCACAACTGCAGACATAATTCACTAGGTTTTGATCCAATTAAACAGAGTATACAAATACTTATCTATTTTACAAGTTGTAGTCATTTAAATGACTATGGGTGTTCACCTTTCCACCCAACCATAGGATTTGTATGCTCAATAACTTTGGCATTAGGCCACCCCCATGTTAAGCCATGATACCACTAGGGAATTCTCTACACTCACCTCTCTTAGAGTGGGCCTCTTCTAGGTTTATCATATGCCTTTCCAACATCAATATCATGGCCTCTCAACTCAAGATGGGTTCTTGGGTTCTCAGAATAGTCCTATGACAAGTTTCTTTCTCTGAGACTCACATATATTATCCCCTACGTGAGTTCATTCCCTCAAAAATAGAATTCTCTACTCCTTTTTTTTCAAAAAATCCATAACTCTCTCCCTTTGTATAGCCACTCCGCGTGCTTTCTCCTGCACGTAAAAATTCTTGCGAAGGTTATCAGCATGTCCTTCTTCCTTCTGTCAGAAGGAACTTAGGTTCAACACGGTTCATCTTGGAATGTGTGACACAGTACTCGGTGGCACCCTTGGCTAACAGTTTCTACTTTCCTAGCCAGTCTTCCATACTTGTATTCATTGAGGTGGTTGGTTCTCCAACTACAAACCCCCTTCCATTAACTATATTACTTTAGCTACAATCTAGAGTAAATATTGTTATTTCCTTCTCATTTCTCATCAAGGTGGCTTGGGTTATTTTACACATCAATCCCCTTTCTATGCCCCCTCACAAATCCCTCTCATGTTATCATGGCCAGTACTCAAGGCTTCACCCCATAGTCAGTTGTCGGCATTTTCCATTAATCAATAATACATTTACAATATTTGCATGCAATTGCATGGAAATATATAATTAGGGGTTTATAAAGGGGGTATTATAGATGGCTTGGACTAGAAGACTTTTATAATAGTAAAACAGTCAATTTTCTACGAAAAAAATTGGATTTTGAGGCTTATGAACTTGTAGGGGAATTTTTAGGCTCATGAACTTGTAGGGGAATTTTGAGGCCATGGACATCATTTTTAGGGGGTGTAAAACCCAAATCACCCTATGTACCTTTGTCTTTTTTGCATCTTAAATAAAATAAATCAGAAAGATATTCCCAACGATCTATTATGAGCACAAAACGCAGCTCGTATGAGAAAGTTACAATTGAAACTCTAGAGGGTATGTTTTTGAAACCAATTTTTTTCTAGAGGCAATAACTCCTTGCTCAAAGGTATGTTTGGGTCATAGGAGTGGTCTATGGAAATCCCATGGACCATAGAAGATAGACATGGAACTAGATTTGGAATCTAGGTACATGGAAATGTGCAAGTAAAAATAAGAAACGATCTAAACTTATGGAGACCATAACTTTCAGCTCGGATCTCATATTTGAGAAAATGAATAGTTGTTGGAAAGGTCTTGTAACGTTCCCCAGCCTGTCCAGAGAACGTCACTTGCGGAAACACACATAAAAATGAAATATCTTCTTCCTGATTTATTTACTATAGCTTACCAACTATGATTATTTCACATTTTAAACAAGATTTTGATACCCGTAATTATATGCAGCTACATCCTTCTAAATAAGCATGAATGCAACTAAAAAAAAATCATAACAACATATAAAACCATTCACATACACAGGTTAAGAAACAACAATTAAACTTAGTAAATGACACATGGAATAGGTAAAAACTTATCTTTATAAAACGTTTATGCAACAAGTTTCTTGGGAAGGACGTTCCACCCCACCATAAACCTATTGTTCCAAATATCAACAACAAGTCACCCCTGAGCTAGGGCTAGGAATCCAAAAAGAAGGGTACCTCACACAACTCAGTATCACACAACCCAATGGTTCTCTCCTACAGTTATCCTGAATTTCCTCAAGCTCTCTTCCTCTTGACCTTCCCAACCCAAGAAATGTACCCCATCATTGCTCTCATTCCATAGGGTTACCCATTCATTTATCAAGGTCTCTGTGGCACATGTATCTAGGAATATCTTAGTTGGTAACTCACTGCTAGAAAAAACACCAGCAAAAACAAAAACAAACTCTTGTTGATTCAGTGCAACTCACCCAGGAGTTCACTCTTCATGCCTAACAACCTGGATGTTCAATTTATAGCTCCAAATCACTCCAACATGCACCAGAATTAACCCGGCCTTATTGTTCCAGTTCCCTAAGTTCTTCCCCATGTTCTCTCTTGTTGTTCATGTAAAAATTGAATGTCCAAAACTGCTCGTTACTACCCATACGAATTTCCTTTATTTTTCCAATACCATTGACTACTCACTCTTCTCAATGTTGATTGCTTATTCCCCGTGATTTCCAATAACTATGGGATGTGACTCTCACACCCACCCTGTGACATATATTCAATGATTGGACCCTCATACACTCAACCAGAAAATAGAATTTTTCCCCAAATGATAATAAAATTCAGAAAATTGGGTTTCGATTAACACCCATAAAAAATTTCCATTTAGGCACCCTCTTAGACTCTATATTCTCTTGTGGAAAACTCATCCCCCATCTCTGTCCATATTCCCAACAGTTGGCATCACATTATTTTTATTAAAAACATAAAATAAATTTTGCATATTACATCACTTGACCACAACCATATTCCTATCTATATTATGCATTAAATAAAATGGGGATTATAGTGGGGATGTTACATTCCCCCTCCCCTACAATTGTGCATAATCCCCGATGCACAGCACATGTCGAAAACATGTACACATTTACATTACAATGTTCAGAAAATAAAAACAATTTCTACCAATTTTTACCTTCCAACAGCAGTCCAAACCAAAATATCTTGTTCTTCTAAATATGTTGACCCAAGGAATGTGCCCCCTTCACTGCCTTTAGTCCATCGAGTTGCACCATTCTTTTATCTAGGCTATCAGTTCTGACCAATAATTTATGAGATGAGGTTCTAGAACTCTAGTTGTCCAAAAATGGAGTCTTGTATTTTTCAGCTTCTATTTTCTTCAAAATCGACAAAAACATTGTGGGTATTATTCCCACATGTTTTCTTCATGCTCCCATGTTGCATATTCATAACTGTAGTTTTGATTAATTGGGTTGGTTGTCATTTATTCCAACCCTTGAATAAATTCTGGTAGAAAATTTCGGTAGCCCCAACAGTATGATTAATGGACTTCAGTTTGATTGATGTATATTGGTATGAAGTTTAATATATTTGCATGTAAGACTATTCTAGATGGATAGTACATTCCATGCCATTTTCGGTGATAAACGAAATGTCACATAACTCCTCATTGTTAGAGATTTATGGCCTAGTGAAGTGGAGAATCCTCATGAGTTATCTAAAAGGTCAAAGAAGTCAAATTAATTCTAGAAGATCCTAGAAGAAGTTGACTAGTCAAGTGGGTGAAACTAGGAGTTAGTCATGGGTTAAGTTGTTGCAATAAGAAAATAATTAAAAATAGTTTAGTTGCAACTATAAGTGGAGAATTTACTATTTGTAGCAAAGTGAGTTAGGAGTGGACAAGTGGTTAGAAGTGGGTTAGCCCTAAAAGAAGGAAAGTGAGTTAAGTTGGTTAGAAGGTAACCCCTTGAGGAAGCTACATGGAAGTATAAATAAGAGAGAAAGACTCTCCCAGTAGCACCTATTGAATATCATTGAATATCTATTTTATGCAAGGTTATTTGGGTAAGTATTATTGATAGATAAAAGTGCAAAAGAAAAAGTGTGGAAAAAAAATAGCGGTAGGAAAATTGTGGAAGAAAAAGTGCTGCAGAAAAATCGAGGAAGGAAAATTTCTGCAGAAAAATCACAACAGAAAAAGTGTCGCAGAAAATCACGGCAGAAAAACTGCAGCTGGAAAATCGCGGCAGAAGAACTCTACAAGAAGAAAAAAGGTATGGTTTTCATATGTGTAGTGTTGAATTTATGAATCTGATTGAAGTCTTCCTTGTAAATATGTTGTATTCCCTCTTGGAAGTTTAGGGCTTGTTGTAGAGTGGTGCAGACCCCCCTACCTCTACCTCGGCAGGGTCCGCTGACCTCTCGATCAAGGATCGTTCTTCAATCTATCGAGTTGAAGCAGTTCTTCGATTCCCTGTTGGAATCTGCAGAAAATATCCACGTGTCCAAATGTGAACTCAACCCTCGCGAACAGCACCAGGCGTGAGCTCCCTCCACGTGACCACAAGCCTATCAAAAAGGCGCTTCGCGACTTCAGATGTCGGGACTTTGCATATGAGCCAACCTCGACTCTCCCAATCCCTGAAATCCTGACATAAGAGCCTAGTGAGTGCTAGTTTTGTTCCCTTTGCCTCCATCCATATGACCCCTGCTATGACCTGAGGCCAAACCTCAAATCATTTTGGGACTTCGTGACTTGCGAAGGTGAAAGACTTCTCAACTCAGATCTTTCGATCCCCAAAACCCTGAAATTATCCCACGCTGGATCAACAGCTCCTAGTGCTCCAAGATTCAACTGTTGTGATACTTCTCTCACGAATAGAGACTTCGCATTTAGAGAAGTTGGAAAGGTTGATCACCTCTATTCCCCGACTCTCGATTTCCTGATATTCATGTGTGCCATATCAATGGCCCACAACTCCCCGTGATCCGATGGGTGTGATCGAATCGTGATTTCGTGATTCCAGAGTTCTAACAACTTTTCCCTTTGACTTCTCTGAGTCACGAGTCAGCGAAACGTTGATCTTTCGCCATGCATATTTTCTTGATGGATGGCTAGTATCGTTTCATCTCCCATCTCCTCAGTTATTTTCTCTTGTCTTCACCTCTGTTGTCCCAATGTCCAATTCCATAAACACCCTAGATCTATTTCCACCTATCCTCTGACGATGGATGATTCTAGTTGATTTTGAAACTCGGGACTTTGCATAGTCCACCATCCTGCATATAGAAGGGTTAAGCCCCATGTGTCTTCCTCCGGATCCAATGGAAGTTGGCCCATGCACTTAGATCTGACGGCCCAGATCTGATCTCCTCCTGTGCGTGTGCTTTCATTTGTCTAGATGCAGGTTCCAACGGTCTAGATCTCTCCTCTGCAGCTGATCTAACGAAATTTGTTGCTCCTCTTCCTGAGCTTTGGATTTCTTCCCAGTCTTGGAAGATTTTGATGCTTCGAAGGTCTCGGCCTTCGATCTTCTTCCTGCGAGCCCTGTGACTTTGGGTCTCAACTTCTGTTATCCCTCCTGATATTTTTGAACTAACTCATATCTAAGGGGCTCATCCTTCTTCTTCCTTAGAATAATTTTGGTTCTCCTCCTGACACACTTATGCACTCAACCTCCTGAGCTTGGAACTTGAAATAAGTTCTCTCTGCACGCACTCCTTGCACTTAGCTAGCATCCTGGTGGTTTTCTTTCAACACTTCATCTGAGTGTTGGCCTGGTGCACTCCTTGCACATGTCTTCCTCCTCCTTGAGCTTCGACTGCTCAGACCTCAAAGGTCTATGCCCCCTTCTCTCCTCAAAGGGATACAAGTGCTCTCTTGGAAACTTTTGCTCAAGCACACCTTGTTGAACCTACATAGTATTCAACAACTTTGGGAGTGTCTTCCCCTGGACACTTCCCTTATCTCTAAACTCGAAATAGATTTCTTCCTTCGTGCACTCCTTGCACTCGCTCGATGCCCACCTGGAAGAGCTCTACAGAATACTCAGCGATTTTGTCTCCATGAACTCAAAACAGAGTTCACATGTTCCCTCTTTGCACTCGCTTGATGCCCTCCTGGGGGAGCTTTACAGAATCCTCAGTAATTTTTTCTTCTCTCTGAACTCAAAATAGAGTTCCTCATGTGCACTCATTTCACACGCTCGATGCCCACCTGGAAAATCTCTATAGAATCTTCAGTGATTTTGTCTTTTTGTGCATTCCTCTGCATAGTCTTACCTCCATAGTATTTAGTAAATCTGAGGCTTCTCCCTTGAGTCTATCTCTGCAGATAAAATCTAGCATACATCTAAAACATAAAATAACACACAGATGTCATTCACGAAACGCATGGAAACACACAAAGAATATTATGTAGGAAAAACTTCTCGTTGTATTAATATGAATGTACAATTAGAATATGGGTAAGCTCAGACTTCTACGGAGTCTCGGATCTCTTTTCTCTCCTCTTTCATTCTAATTTTTTCTAGCCTCTTGAATCTAGATACAAAGATTTTATTTTTTTTTACAAAAGAGGGGATCCTCGAGCCTTTCCCTCCATATACCTACTCTCCTTAATTACATTGAATTACATTCAATGGTTGTCTAGTCCGAATCCGATCTAGATCTTATCATCCTGTCAGCCATTAAAAGCGACACTATCTCCTATCTGCACAAAGGAATCTATATGGCTCTTCCAGCCTTACAAACATTTAATTACAATTTAAAATTTGAAAATGAGAGGGTTGGCGCCTCTCTCCTCTTAAATATTTGTTGTGATGTGATGTCTATATGGAGCGTTGTTGCGTTGGAGTGATGCTCTTGCATCATACTCCACTGCTACGAAAAATTCATGAGCTCCTTCTCATGAGATTCCTAGCTCTGTTGAAATCCACCTGGATCCCAAACTCTCTTCTGGAGTTGTCCATCTGCTCCACTACCTTGTTGTTGTTGTTGATACTTATTTCCTACTTCTATGGTAGGTTTCCTTCTTCTCAGCTTCTCTCTGCTGACAGATTCTTTTGCTGACCTCAACATCATCATTTTAATTTCCGCAATCACTCTGTCCAACTGCTCTAGTGGTTGGTTTTCCTTATGCAGTCTTCTCGGCTACACTTCCTCCTTGTCAATGGGTAGATCAACTCGATACCCCATGCTATTTTCTCCATATCTTATGGCCTTAGCTTTCCACCCTACTGCAAAATTCGGTTATGCAGTCTTATCATTGAGTTGTTGCTCAACTTCTTCCTTTGACAGCTTTGTTGTTGCCAATTCTCCTGCTAACATATCTCCAGCTGCTCCTTGGGTTGGTATTCTCCCTCTGTCTCCAACTTGATTTGTTAGATGTGCATGCTCTGCACTGTCACCCTTCTCTCTAGGGATTCCAATTCTTCACACAGACCAGCAAAATCTATGTTTTATGCTTCCTCTTCTTCTGCTTCTGGTGCATCCAGTACTGCAGTTACCTCCTGTTCAGCTTCTTGGCTGAAAATTTCCAACAATTCTGTTGAATGCTCTTCTTCTTCTATTGGGGAAAACATCATCATCTACTCCTTCTTGAAAGTTTATGATGGTTGTCCTTCTACTGTTGTTGCATATGCAACACAAGCTCTGGCCTCAACTGGGCTATGTGGCAGGAATACTTAAATTCCTCCAATGATCAAAATGCATTTCAGATCCTCATCTATCAGCTTCTCTTGCTGACATGAACTCACCTCTGGTTTCATGAGACTGTCAAACAGTCTCTTCTCTTATCCCTTTCCCACCTGGAAATATGGGATTTTTGTCCTGCCCATCTGGTAGTCTATGAGATCCCCCAATGATCTCATCTCATTGCCTACCTGGAAATATGAACTTTCATTACTGCCCACCTGGAAGCTTCTGAGACCCTTCTCTGATCTCTTCTCCTCATCATCACTAAGACTCTTCCCAGCTTCTGGCTCACAGATGTGAACAACTTCCTCTTCATCTATGAAGCTTTCAACATACCTCAGCCATCATCTTAACAGTGTTTTATGTCCTTTTGCCAAAAAATTCTTAATCGGCCATTTTACCTTCTTCTTCATGGGTCATTCATACACCCAATGTACTTTCGCATCCTGTTTCATTTTAAATGCAAGACTCTCCATTTTTTCCCTTATCTCCCTGAGCTCTCTGTCTATCTCAGCCTTGCTTTTCTGCTGGCGGTCTTCTCTTAGACCATGTTCATGGCCTTCAGTATCCATCTTCTT
This sequence comes from Picea glauca, assembly GCA_000966675.3. Lineage (NCBI taxonomy): Eukaryota > Viridiplantae > Streptophyta > Pinopsida > Pinales > Pinaceae > Picea > Picea glauca. Next base: position 294,501 of record JZKD02S1941893.1, read on the forward strand.
CCTTCTACCTTATGCCTTCTACCTTCTACCTACCCTCCTGGAAAGTTTGATGTTCACTCTGCAACTGAGAGCATCTCCAGCTTCTCCTATGCTCACCTGGCTTTCAAATATCTATTGCTTACTTGTAAACGGATCTCCACGCACAGAGCATCAGTACTTTGTCTTCCTTCACCTGTTGCATAAAGATGAACCTCTAATACCACTTGATGGTATTGAATTATCTCTCTTTATCTCCTGTATGATAGAGAAATTAAAAATATGAGCTCTAATACCACATGGTGCAGACCCCCTACCTCTGCCTTGCCAGGGTCCGTTAACCTCCCGGTCAAGGATCATTCTTCAATAAAACGAGTTGAAGTAAATCTTCGATTCCCTGCTCGAATCCACGGGAAATATCCACAAGTCCAAATTCAAACTCAGCCTGCGTGAATAGCACCAGGCGTGAGCTCCCTCCACATGACCACTACCCATGACCACACGCCTATCAGAAAGGTGCTTCGCAACTTCGAATGTCAGGACTTTGCATATGATCCAACCTCAACTCTCCCAATCCTCAAAATCCCGACATAAGAGCCTAGTAAGTGCTAGCTTAATTCCCTTTGCCTCCGTCCATATGACCCCCGCTATGACATGGGGCCAAACCTCAAAGCGTTTTGGGACTTCGTGACTCGCGAAGTCAAAATACTTCTCACCTTAGATCTTCCGATCCTCAAAACCCCGCAATTCTCCCACGCCGGATCAATGGCTTCGGGCACTCCAAGATCCGACGGTTGTGATCCTCCTCTCGTGAATAGGGACTTCATGTTTCACAAAGTTTGAAAGGTTGATCACCTCTATTCCCCAACTCCTGATTTCCCAATATTCATGTGCGCCAAACCAACGGCCCACAACTCCCCGTGATCTGATGGTTGTGATCAAATCACGATTTTGTGATTCGAGAATTCTAACAACTCTGCCCTTTGACTTCTCTAAGTCATGAGTCAGTGAAACGTTGATCTCTCACCACGTGTCCTTTCTTGATGGAAAGCTAGGATTGTTTCGGCTCCCAGCTCCTCGGGTATTTTCTCATGTCTTCACCTCTGTTCTCCTGATGTTCGATTCCACGAACACCCTAGATCTTTTGCCACCTCTCCTCTAACGATGGATGGTTCCGGTTGATTTTGAAACTCGGGACTTCTCATAGTCCACTCTCCTGCATACACAAGGGTTAATCCTCGTGCATCTTCATCCAGATCCAACGCCTATTGGCCCATGCACTCATATCTTACGGCCCAGATCTGATCTCCTCCTATGTTCATGCATTCATTTGTCTAGACGTGGGTTCCAACGATCCAAATCTCTCCTCTGTAGCTAATCTAACGACAGTTGTTTCTCCTCCTCCTGAGCTTTGGCTTTCTTCCCAGTATTGGAAGATTTCGACAACTCGAAGGTCTCGGCCTTCGATCTTCTTCCTACGATCCCTCTGACTTTGGGTCTCAACTTTCGCTATCCCTCCTGATCTTTTTGAACTGACTCAGATCTAAGGGGCTCGACCCTCCACTTCCTTAGAAGACTTTTGGTGCTCCTCCTGGCACACTTCTGCGCTCAAACTCCTGAGCTTGGAACTTGAAATAAGTTCTCTCTGCATGCACTCCTTGTGCTTGGATATCCTCCTGATGGTTTTCTTTCAACACTTCATTCAAGTGTTGGCCTGGTGCACTCCTTGCATAGGTCTTCCTTCTCCTTGAGCTTTGACTGCTCGGACCTCAATGGTATATGTCCCTTTCTCTCCTCGAAGGGTTATAAGTGTTCTCTTGGCAACTTTTTCTCAAGCACACCTTGTTGAACCTACAGAGTATTCAAAAACTTTGTGAGTGTCTTCCCCTGGACACTTCCCTTATCTCCGAACTCGAAATAGAGTTCTTCCTTCGTGCACTCCTTGCACTCGCTCGATGCCCACCTGGGAGAGCTCTAAAAAATATTCATTGATTATGTCTCCCTGAACTTGAAACAGAGTTCACCTATGCCCTCTTTTCACTTGCCTGATTCCCTCCTGGTGGAGCTTTACAGAATCCTTAGCAATTTTGTCTTCTCTCTGAACTCAAAATAGAGTTCCTCCTATGCACTTCTTGCACACGCTCGATGCCCACCTAGCAGAGCTCTACAGAATATTCAATGATTCTATCTTTATGTGCCTTCCTATGCACATTCTTACCTCCAGATTATTTAGTAACTCTGAGGATTATCCCTTGATTCTATCCCTGTAGACGAAATCTAACATACATCTACAGCATAAAATAACACACAAATGTCATTCATGAAACGCATGGAAACACACAAAGAATCTTATGCAGGAAAAACTGCTCTTTGTATTAATATGAATGTCCAATTACAATATGGGTAAGCTCAGACTTCTATAGAGTCTCGTCTCTCTTTTCTCTCCTCTTTCATTCTAATCTGTTCTAGCCTCTTGAATCTATATGCAAAGATCTTTTTTTTTTTTTAACAAAAGAGGGTCTCCTCGAGCCTTTCCCTCCATATACCTAATCTCCTTAATTACATTGAATTACATTTAATGGTTGTCTAGTTCGAATCAGATCTAGATCTTAATAGCCTATCATCCATTAAAAGAAACACTATCTCCTATCTGCACAAAGGAAACTATATGGCTCTTCCTACCTTACAAACATTTAATTAAAATTTAAAATTTGAAAATGAGAGGGTTGGCGCCTCTCTCCTCTTAAATGTGAAATGTGATGTGTTGTCTAGGTGGCATGTTGTTGGGTTGGAGCGATGCTCCTTCATCATAGAGTTGATCTAAGGAATATCTTCTGAAGTTTAGTATTGGTTCATGTTTGAGGGATTTTGGTTTAGGTATGTTGCTGAAGTTATTGGTACATATAGATCAGGTTGTATAACAATGAGGTTCTAGAACATGGTTTGAGGTACAGACTTGTGGTATAGTGTTTGAGGTATATGTGATCAGATCAGATTGGTCGATGAGTATACAGTGATAGGTTTCTCGGTGAAAGATTTGTTATAACAGGTTGTGACAATGACATATTAATTTTCTACATTTGGAACTTATATTTGAGGGCGGTTGGATGGGACAAGGATAGGTGGTTGTAGCCACCTTCTAGTTGTATCCGAAGAACATAAGGGGTTGTAGCCTCATTCTGGTTGTAGCCATACAATTGGGGAGTTGGAGATTCCCTTAGGTTGTAGCCTGAAAATAGGGGTCCAGAGCCTCCTTCCAGTTGCTGCTGGAAAAAAAAGGAAGTTGGTGCTCCCAATGAATGTAATTATTAAAGACAAATAAGAAAAAATATTCAGTGGTTTTCTCCCGCATTAGTTTTCCATGTAAAAAATATTGGTGTATTGTGTATAAGTATGATTTTTCATTTGTTCATGGTTTATTTACTCTGAACTTATTGGATGATAATGCTATATTGATCATAAAGATAAATAACACTTGCATATTGTGGTTAAAAGGATTAAAAATATTTATTACTGATGCACCCCCCCTCTCAATAATCCAACAATTGGTATCAGAGCAAGTTCCTTCAAAAATCAATTTAACCACTAAAAGTTAGATCATGGAGAGAAACAGTATGTATAAAAATGGAATACCACAGTTTGATGGACAAAAGTATGCATTCTGGAGGAGAAGGGTGAAAATATATGTACATACACAGGGATTTGAAGTTTGGAAATCAGTTGTAGATGGATACAAAGAACCAACAGCTCCGCCAACAAATGAAAATGGAAAGAAACTCAGTCTAAATAATTCAAAAGCCACAAATTCACTTTTGAATGGTATTTTTGATTCGATATATACCAAAGTTATACATTGTAGATCCGCTAAAGATATTTGGGACAAACTTCAAAATATTTATGAAGGAGATTCAAAATTCAAAGTAGCAAAGCTTCAAACTTAAATAGGTCAATTCGAACAGCTAAAGATGAAGGAAGATGACAATATTGCATCTTACTTCTTACGAGTTGATGAAATAGTGAATGAAATCATAGGATTGGGAGAAGAAATCGAGGAATTTGTAATTTTTCAAAAGGTATTAACATCTCTTCCAATGAGATTTGATCCTAAGATCTCAGCACTAGAAGAAAGAGCAGATTTAGACTCAATAAGCATGGATGAACTACATGGAATATTCACAGCCTATGAAATTAGAACTGAACAGAAAAATCTAGGAATTAAAGAAGCATCATTCAAAGAATCCAAAAATTCAAAGCAAAAGGGAAAGAAAAAATAAAAATAATATAGAAACAGAAGTGACATCTCGGAAGATGATGAAGAAGTAGCCAACTTTATCAAAATATTGAAAAAGGGAACTGGTGGCAGATATAAAGGTAAGATTCCATTTATTTTTTTTCATTCTAATGGTATTGGTCATTTTGCTAACAAATTTAATCATAATAAAAATAAAATAAATGATGAAGATGATTCAAATAGAAAACAAACATATAGAGGAAAAATAACCAAAAATAAAGTCTTCAAGAAATTTTTATGCACCAAAGAAGACAGCTCCTCATCAGATGAAGATGAAGTCAGTGAAAGTGAGACATAAAGTGTTTTATTCATGTAAATAGAAGATTTCGGTAAATAAGACACCAAAGAAGAATATGAAGAGGCATAAATTGACTACTGAGAAGAATTGTTGAGTGAAATAGAATTTATAAAAAGAGAAAAGAAGAAAAACAAGAAGATCCAAGAAGAACTAGAAAAGAAAGAAGACACTCAAGAACTAGAGCATATGATCACAGAATTGAAGGTTCAAATAGAACAAGATAAAATAATTGTAGAAGCACTCAAAGAAAATTTAGAAGAAAGAGACAGGATCATTGAAAATTTGGAAGCAGAGATTCTCACACTGAGAAAGGGTCTTCAAAAGAAAAATATGCAAAACAACTAAAAATTTTTGGATGACATTATTAGTAGTTAAAGGCCTAATCATGACAAGTCTGGACTTGGATACAATCAGACAGAAAAGGGATCAAGCTCCAAAATGACAGATCAAGAAACATATCCACAAATCTATGCAGAAATAGTCAGAGGGGATAGGAAGTTCTATAAGGAATATCACAGGGACACTCCTCCATCAAGAAAATTCAGATTTCAAAATAAACGAGAGTTCAGAAACAAACAGGCCTTAGAAAGAAGAAGGATACATAAGAGTAACTCCTTCAGAAGATATTCAACTCCCAGATATCAAACTATATTTTATGTTTTATGTTATGCATGCAATAATTTTGGACATAAAGTTGTAAATTGCAGAGCTAATAGCAGGAACATAAACAACTTTGAAATTCAAACACAAAATGGTTATCCAAGAAGGCCTAGTGAAACACATAGAAGAAGCTACAACGGGTTTGAATCATTGAGCACTGAAGTGGAATCCTACAAGTGCAACAACTTTGGACACATGGCCAAATATTGTATAATGACAGTCCCTCCTAGAGAATCACAACATAATAACCATAGTCATAGATAGGAACCTCAAAAGAGAACATGGATAAGAAAGCATAATCATTATAGCAATGAAGAATGCACACTCGCTCTACAAGATAAGAATAAGAAACGTGGTTGGTATGTTGGCAATGGTTGCTCAAAGAACATGACAGGTGATGAATATAGGTTTCTAACATTGAGAAAGGAAAGAGATGGATCAGTCTCCTTTGGAAATGATGACTCAGCTAGAATCACTCGAAAGGGCACAGTCAGAATTGGAAACAAGGATACCAAGGCATAAAATGTTCTACTAGTGGAAGATATGAAACATAATATTCTAAGTGTAAGTCAAATGTGTGACCAAGGTCACAAGATTATCTTAGATTCACATAAATGCGAGATAAGAAAAGCATGTTCAGGAAAATTGGTTGCAACAGCTGTAAGAACTTCAAGCAACATATATGTATTAAGTGAAATTGGAAATGAAAAGTGTTGTCTAGGGAAGGAAGATGAAGTTTGGATATGGCACAGAAGAATGGGTCACATAAACTTCGATAACCTCGTCAAAGTCAGCAAAAAGGAAGTAGTCAGATAAATTCCCCAAATCACGAAGCCAACCAACACTTTATCCAAGCATTGTCAACGAGGAAACCAAACAAAGACCAAGTTCAAATCAAAGGAATACTCAACGACAAGACCACTGGAAATTGTGCATACTGATCTAGTTGGAACAACTAGAACAAAGGGTTTAAAATGTGAGAAATACTTTATGTTATTGGTTGATGATTATACAATAATGACTACAAATTTTTTTCTCAGGAATAAGTCAGAAGCATTTGAAAAATTCAAGTTATACAAGGAAATAGTTGAAAATGAAATGGATTCAAAAATAAAATGCTTGAGATATTATAATGGAGGGGAGTTTACTTCAAATGAATTTATGGATTTATGTAGTAAGAATGGTATAAAAAGGTAATTCTTTGTTTCTAGAACACTTAAACATAATGGACTCGTCGAAAGAAAGAACAAGACAGTAGAGGAAATGGCTCGAACAATGTTAATGGATTTCAAGTTGACAGATGTTTTTTGGACACATGCAATGCATACAACAGTTCACATTCAAAACATAGTAATTCTCAGGAACAACAATGAAAAAACTCCTTACGAGCTATGGAAAGGAAGACCAACAAATTTGAATCACTTCAGCGTCTTTGGAAGTAAATGCTACATCAAAAGAGAAGATGGAAGAATGAGAAATTTTGATTCTCATGTAGACAAAGGTGTACTTTTTGGTTACTCAAGTACAAGGAAATCATACAAATGTTAAAATCTAAGGCTCAACAAAGTTGTGGAAAGCATCAATGTAATGGTTGATGAGACAGGTGGACGAAAATTAAAGGAATAATAAAAAGAGTCAGTGGAACATGTTTACAAAGAAGAATCAAAGGATGAAGAAGTAGCAGAAGGGGAAGATGAAGAAGCAGCAGAAGGGGAAGATGAAGAAGATCAAATAGAAGTAGAAGAGAAAGAACAACAAGTAACTCCAAAGACACCTAGCAAACAAATACAAAAGAATCATCCATCAAATCAAATTATCAGGGACAAAGATGCAAGAGTTGAGACTAGAAGAAAAATGCATTCACCAGAACAACTGCACCTAGCACTCTTATCTTCGATTGAACCAAACAATTTTGAAGAAGCCGGCAAGGATGAATTTTGGATAAAGGTCATGGATGAAGAATTGGATCAAATAGAGAAGAATGACACTTGGGAATTGGTTCCAAGACAAAGGTACAAGAATGTGATCGCCACAAAATGGGTCTTCGGAAATAAATTGAATGAAGATGGACAGGTTACCAAGAATAAAGCTAGATTGGTATGTAAAGGATACGCACAGGTTGAAGGTATCGAATTTGAAGAGACATTTTCCCTAATCTCCAGAAAGGAAGCAATCAGATTGATGTTGTCTTATGCATGTTCAAAGAATATTAAAGTGTATCAGATGGACGTGAAATCAGTTTTTCTAAATGGAGAACTAAAAGAAGAAGGCTACATTGAGAAACCAGAAGGATTCCATTTATCAAAAAATGAAGATTATGTTTGCAAATTAAAGAAGGACTTGTATGGTCTCAAACAGGGAACTAGAGCATGGTATTATAGACTAAACAGATACTTACAGCAGCAAGGGTTCAAGAAAGGAAATGTAGACAACAACCTCTACATAAAGGTAACTCAAGATAGTATTTTATTAATTGAAGTTTATGTTGATGATATTATTTTTGGAAGTGATGATGACAGGTTGAGCCAGATATTTGTAAAGGATATGAAGAATGAATTTGAAATGTCATTACTTGGAGAACTATCCTTATTTTTGGGTCTTCAGATATGTCAAAGCAACCAAGGAATTTTTATTTCTCAAACCAAGTATATCAGAGAAATGCTAAAGAGGTTCGGAATGGAAGATTGCAAACCAGTTAGTACTCATATCCAAACGAGTTGTAAATTAAGTAAATATGATGATTCAAATTCTACAGATCAGAGGCAGTACAAGTCAATGATTGTCATCTTACTTTATGTGACGACATTCAGAATAGATGTGATGCAGGCAGTTGGACAGGTGGCAAGATTTCAAGCAGCACCAAAGGAATCACATGTTCTAGCAGTAAAGAGAATATTCAGATATCTCAAGGGTACATAATAGTTTAGATTAGAGTATCCAAAAGGAAATGATTTATCACTTATTGCCTACACATATGCAGATTGGGCAGGTTGCATTGATGACCGACAAAGCACTAGTGGAGCATCGTTCTACTTGTGTGAGTGTTTGGTATCTTGGCTAAGAAAGAAACTGTCATCAGTATCATTATCTACAGTCGAAGAAGAGTCTATTGCAGCAGCAACATGTTGTACACAGATTCTATGGATGAAACAAACTCTGACAAATATACAGGTTGAGGATGATGAGCCCATTCCAATCTATTGTAATAATACAAGCACCATCAGTATCTCAAAGAACACGGTGATGCACTCCAAGACGAAGCACATTCCAATCAAGTATCACTTTCTATAGGAACAGGTTGCAGAGAAGAACATCAGAGTTGAATATGTGGGAACAAAAGAACAAGTGACATATATATTTACAAAATCGCTTCCAAGGGAATCCTTTGAGTACCTTCGTCAGAGACTCGGAGTAATTTATACTCCAAAATGAATTATTTTTAATGAATATCTTATATTTCTTAGATTTACACAAGGAAGGACCATAAATAGGATAGTTCAAGTTGGGGGAGCAGTTTCAGGAAGAATTCAGTCAGGGGGAGCATCCCCAAGGACAGTTCAGTTAGGGGGAGAAGCCTCGGATGGAAAGTTACATTTTCCATTGATGTCAAAGGGGGATATATTTATCATATGCAATATAGAGAGTTATATGCTTGGAGAGAGAGCACAGAGGCATGGTTCAAGGGGGAGAGATGCTCACAAGGGGAGCATGAGAGATATGACTTCATTATTTCATCAGAGTGTTTCTGTCAATGCCAAAGGGGGATATTGTTGATTAATTGGGTTGGTTTTAATTGATGTCAACCCTTGAACAAAGTTTGGTATCTCCAATAGTATGATTAATGGAATTCAGTTTGATTGATGTATAATGGTATGAATTTTAATATATTTGCAGGTAACACTATTCTAGATGGATAGTACATGTCATGTCATTTCTGATGATATGTGGAACTTCACATAACTCCTCATGGTTAGAGATTTATGGCCTAGTGAAGTGGAGAATCATCATGAGTTATCTAGAATGTCAAAGAAGTCAAATTAATTCTAGAAGCTCCTAGAAGAAGTTGACTAGTCAAGTGGGTGAAACTAGGAGTTAGTCATGGGTTTAAGTTGTTGCAATAATAAAATAATTTAGTTGCAACTAGAAGTGGAGAATTTACTATTTGTAGAAAAGTGAGTTAGAAGTGGACAAGTGGTTAGAAGTGGGTTAGCCCTAAAAGAAAGAAAGTGGGTTAAGTTGGTTAGAAGGTAACCCCTTGAGGAAGTCACATGGAAGCATAAATAAGAGAGAAATATCTCCCATTAGCACCTATTGAATATCATTGAATATCTATTTTTTGAAAGTTTATTTGGGTAGGTATTATTGATAGAGAAAAGTGTGGTAGCAAAAGTGTGGCAAAAAAATCGCAACAGAAAAACTGCAGTAGAAAAATCGTGGCAGAAAAAGTGCAGCAGAAAAAAAGTGCGGCAAAAAAATCGTGGCAGGAAAAGTGCAGCAAAAAAATTGCAGCAGAAAAACAGTGGAAGAAAATCGCGGCAGAAAAATCGCAGCAGAAAAAGTGCGGCAGAAAAACCGTGGGAGAAAAATCACGTCAGCAGATTCGCGGAAGAAAAACCGCAGTAGCAGAATGCTACAAGAAGAGAAAAGGTATGGTTTTCATATGTGTAGTGTTGAATTTATGAATCTAGTTGAGGGTTTGCCTTGTAAATCTTTTGGATGCCCTCTTGGAAGTTTAGGGATTGTTGTAGAGTTGATCGGAGGTAGATCTAATGAAGTTTAGTATTGGTTCATGTTTGAGGGATTTTGGTTGAGGTATGTTGCTGAAGTAATTGGTAGATATAGAGGTTTTATAACAGTAAGGTTCTAGCACATGATTTGAGGTACAGACTTGTGGTATAGTGTTTGAGGTATATGTGATCATATCAGATTAGTCGATGAGTATATAGTGATAGGTTTCTCAGTGACATATTTGACAGAACAGGTTGTGACAGTGACATATTCAGTTTCTATATTTGGCACTTATATTTCAAGGCGGTTGGATGGGGAAAGGATAGATAGTTGTATCCACCTTCAAGTTGTAGCCGGAGAACATAGGGGCATGTAGCCCCCTTTTGGTTGTAACTAAAGAATTGGGAAGTTGGAGCTTCCCTCATGTTGTAGACTGAAAATAGGGGGTCAGAGCCTCCTTCCAGTTATAGCTGGAAAATAAAGGAAGTTGGTGCTTCCAATGAATGTAATTCTTAAAGACAAATAAGAAAAAACATTATGTGGTTTTCTCTCGCATTGGGTTTCCACGTAAAAAATATTGGTGTACTATGTATGTGTATTATTTTTTCATGTGTTCATGGTTTATTTACTCTACACTTATTGTATGGTAATGCTATATTGATCATAAAGATAAATAACACTTGCATACTATGGTTAAAAGGATTAAAAATCTCTATTATTGATTCACCCCCCCTCTCAGTAATCCAACACGTAGCAAGTCCATTGAAACTTTACCAACCCTATGGCTTGTAAGTTTTAAACCTATGAAGTAAATAAATGCACACAAATTCTCCTAAGCAAAACAGAAATTAACCAATGGCTCATACACACAGTACACAGATATTTACGTTGGAAACCCTTAACCGGGAGAAAACCAGTCTTCCTTGGTGTCGCACCTTTCAACTCTTCGTTGTATTAATTTCACCATTCACAATACAATACATACAATATTTTAGGTATTCCATAGCTACCAAAACCCTAATCCCTTAATCCAGGTTTAAATTAGAAAACCTCTAAAAATAGCAAAAACCGCCCAAAAAGAAATTTTGGGGTGTTGCACGTAACCAGGGTTGGCCAATCTTTCCCCCCCCTGGGACTCCCCCAGGAAATCTCCTAGCGCACACGACACAAAGGGAAAGGGAAATTGGGATCGTCAGATTCAGTTGTCGAATATGACGCACCCACACACACACATGCAAAGAATATAACACATACCCAACATTCTCCCACTTGTTGTTTTCTTTGCATACAAGGATTCACAGGATTACATAGTCAACAATCTAGGGTAGAAATGCCCATTGTTACTCTACACCAGGAGAAATTATCTGTGCTCACAGAATATTTCAATGAATCTGCAAAATTCTTCAAAGTGTCAACCTTTTCTAGCAACACCTTCTTTTCTTCAACCATGTCTCTCACAAAGTGATATTGAACATCAATATGCTTTGTCTTCAAATGATAAGTAGGGTTCTTTGCCAGGAATATTTCACTCTGAATTTCAAAATATAACCTTAGTGCTTTTTGTACCATCCCAATACCTAAACACAATCTATGTAACCATATTGCTTCCTTCCTTGCATGAGTGGTTGCCATGTATTCAACTTATGTAGTTGAATGCCACTACATCCTGTATTTTTCTCATCCAACTAATTTCTCCTCCAAATAGGTTAAACACATACCCACACCCACTTGTAGATCTTTTTCGATCTAGATCTCTAGCCCAGTCTACATTAACAAACCCATGTATGTCCAACACTCTGTCCAAACCTGGTCTTCCTTGGTAGCACAATCCATCACTGGTAGTGTCACGCAAATAACTGAAGACCCTCTTTACTATTGTTCAATGCTCCTTCTTTATTTTTAACATATACCTACTCAAAACTCCCACTGCATGTGCAATGTTCGGTCTAGTAGAGACCATTGCATACATAAAACTGCCAACTGCACCGGCATACGAAACATGGGACATGTCCTCTTCTTATTCTTGTGTCTTGGGGCACTCATTTGCAGATAACTTTACACCTATAGGAACAAGAACCTTGATCGGTTTACTTCCATGCATATTAAACCTCTGCAATATCATCTCAACATATTTTCTTTTATTCAACCATATTTTCTTGTTTGCACGATCTCATTTAATCTCCATTCCCAAAATGAAGTTAAGAGCACCAAGATCCTTCATGTCAAATTTGGACTATAGTTGTGATTTCACCTCCTTGATAGCATCCATGTTATTTCCTACTAGCAACATGTTATCCACATAGAACACTACATAAATGAAGTGATTACCAACCTTCTTGGAATATACA
>JZKD02S1941893.1:306851-330000 GCA_000966675.3 Picea glauca
AGTGATCAACCCTGCTTCTCACAAATCCCAATCCAAGGATGTATGTGTCAAACTTTTGGTACCACATCCTGCGTGATTGCTTCAGACCATATAGTGACTTCTTTAGCTTACAAACTAGTTCTTCCTTTCCCTTCACTACAAATCCTTCTGGGTACTTCACGTAGATTTGTTCTTCCAGATCCCCATGTAGGAATGTTGTCTTCACATCCATCACAGTCAATTCCCTCTACCTGGGAATAACCTTTTGATATTAACCAAGCTTTGTATTTCTTCACTTTTCCTTTTGCATTAAACTTCTTCTTAAAAAACCATTTGCTACCAACATATTTTCTTCCAGCTGGCAACTCAACTAGATCCCATGCCTCATTTTTATCCAAGGAATTCATTTCTTCAACCATGGCCTTCTTCCATAGTTTACTATCCTTTGAATTCACTGCTTCCCTAACAGTTCTCGGATCATTATCAATAATAGATAAAGAAAAATTAGAATGAAAATCAGGTGGACTATACCTTTCTGGTTGCCTTCTTTGCCTCATTGATCTCCTCACTACGGAGGTATGAGGTTCTTCTTCTTCTGCTTCATCTTCTTCAGTTGATTTAGATTTTGCATCATCCAACTCAAACTCTATTTTCTTAGGTTCTTCTTTCCTTGGTAGGAATTCTTGTTTGGGAACATCTTTCACCTCTCTAAAAACATCATCCCAACTGTAAACAATCTTCTTAGTTTCTGGGTTCCAAAGCTTATAACCTTTCACACCATATTTATAACCAATAAAGATACACTTTTCAACTTTATTATCCAACTTACTCCTATTTTCCTTTGGAACGTGTACAAAAGCATCACAACCAAACATTTTGAGATGTTCAAGAGAGGGTTTCTTACCATTCCATACATCGTGAGGATTTTTATCATCCATCATTGATGAGGGTGATCGATTGACTAGGTAACATGGTGTACCCACTGCCTCTGCCTAGAACTCTTGTCCTAACTTGGCACCACTAAGCATGCTCCTTGATTTTTCCATCAATGTCTTTTTCATCCTTTCTACAACTCCATTTTGTTGAGGTGTGTGGAGTATTATTTTGCCTTGCTATACCACACTTCTAACATAATTCTCCACCATTAGTCCTCAATACCTTTATTTTCTTCTCTGTCTGATTTTCTACCAGAGCCTTAAACTCTTTAAATTTATCAAATACCTCAGATTTCTTTCTAAGAAAATAAATCCATCTGTTCCTTGAGAAATCATATATGAATGAAAAATAATACACAGATTTACCTAGTGATGGAACAGGCACAGCTCCAAACACATCATTATGTATCAACTCTAAGATCCCCTTTTCTCTTGTAGCACCAGATGGGAATCTTACACGATTTTGTTTACCATATATGCAATGTTCACGGAAATAAAAATCCAAAGTGCAATTATACATACCTTCAACCATACCTTTACGGTGTGGTCTTCAAAGGCCCTTTTCTCCAATATGCCCCAGTCTTTGATGCCACTGCATGGTCTTCTTTCCAGGGACAGTATTGGTCTTGTATTCTTTATTTCTCTACTCAGGGACAACAGAAATGTTACACCCATAGGTATAAGTGCTTCCCAACAACTTGTACATATTTCCACACTAAAATCCCCTCATCAACACCACTGCTCCTTGTATCATATTGCAAGTTCCATTTCCCAATATAATATCCACACCTGCATCATTCGACTTGCTTACACATATTAGTCTCTTGTCTAGTTTTGGAATGTGCAGAACCCCGGGGAGAGTTCTAATCCTTACATAATTTAGCAACAACTTAATCCTTCCACATCCCATGATTTTGGTTGTCAATTCATCTCCTAGGAATCGATCACCACCATTGTATTTTTCATATTCACAGAACCACTCCCTGTGATGCACCTGAGTCGATCAACCATACACCGTGGTTTGAATGTGTACATGTATATCCCAGGTAAACATCACCTCCTTCTTCAGTGGAGGTTTTATCCTCTGTGGAAGAGGCATTATCATATCCCTTTGGTTTATCAGCCTTCTTAGACTTGCAATCTTTCTTATAATTCCCTGCTTTACCACACTTCCAACATTTCCTCAAAGATTTTCCTGGAGACTTAGATCTACCTTTATATTTATATCTCCCCCCGAAGACTTACCAAGATTCTTGTCTTGGGTATGGACTCTTACAAATAAAGCATATGTGCTCTGACCATCCATGATTTTCCGCCTGATCTCTTCAGATAACAAGGATGCAACTACATCCTCTTACTTCAATGTAGATTGAGTGGTACTACCAATTGATACAACCATATTTTCCCAAGAGTCTGGCAAAGAACATAACAAAGTAATACACGTATATTCTTCTCCAATTATAATATTAATAGAGACAAGTTGACTTACCAGAGTATTGAAGGCATTTACATGTTCTGTCATAGAATGTCCATCTTCCATCCTAAGATGATACAACTTCTTTCGAAGAAACAACTTGTTTACCATGGAATTTTCTTGATACAAATTCTCTAATTTATCCCATATTTCATTGGTTGTAGACTCTCCTGAGACATTCAACAACACCGAATCTTCTAGGTAGAGTCGAATAGTTGATCTAAAAATGAAAAATGTTTGTGTATACAAATTTGCAAGTGAAATATTTATGTGACTTACGCAATCGGATCAAGTTTGCAAGCACATAAACTTAATAAGTTTTTACTTAACATGAATAGCATAAACAATCAACAAAAGTAAGCACATAACACATCAAAATGATAAAGGAGTTCACCCCTCTCCTAGGCTACATCTCCTGGTCCATCTTCCAATGGATACTTTTCATTCTATGCTCAAAGTGTCAAAATTAGTTCTTTACAATGCTTCGAATGAAAAATAGATGGCTTCAATGGCTCCAGAATGTCCAAAAACCCCTAGTTGGGCTCTTCCTGCACCTAGTTTGGCCAAAAACTGAGAAAAATACACTCCCTCGAAGTTTTTCGCCATTAACTTGTTGTACTTGATCACCAAAACGCACCTTTGTCCAACTGAAACTAGCTCTGTGTGTTTTCTTGTGCCTAAACCTAGCACTGTGCACTATTTTGGAAAAAGGACAAAATTGTCGCATTGTTAGCACGCCTTAACCATCGAAGGTGTCAGTCACATGGCCCCATGCGGCCTGGAGCCAACCTAAATTCTCGTGCCCGTCGCTTGACCATTGGAAAGTCCACCCATGCTGGTCATATGGTAATGGATGTGGAGTGACCAAGGGTTGGGACTAAGCCCTGACCCTTTTTCCGCCCGGATTAACAATTGATTCAAGATTAAATAATTGTTGAATACTATAGGGTTAAGAAACAAACACGAGAAGGTTGGTAGTCTGACCTTGCAAATCCTTTTCCCATGCCCGAAGGTCGAGGGTTCAACTCTAGTGCAATCCCAAACAAAATTTTACACCACAACAAGGGGGTGCCACATGGCAGCCTCTGACTAGGCCACATGGCACCCTTCCATTCACCTTCAAATGTGTCATGTTTCATTTGTGGATTGGTCCATGTAACTCCTGCCAACTCATCTTGCCTTGTCACATGTCCACGTCAGCATGTACGATCGTACATTCAGTTGCCACGTGGCCTATACAGACTACATAGTCAGTGTTTTTCTTGTTTGGAAAAGTGGACAGAACATGATATCTCTGCCATACGGACTTTATTTGAGCCCGTTCAAGTTGTGTTGGGATCGTGAGGATGCGATCTACGCAATGAATGTTTTCGAGAAATTTAGAGAACTTTGATTTTTGAGCATTATTTGATCCCCTGCATCACTCCTTCCCATTAGGAAGCTTTTGGACCTACAAAGGACTACCTTTAGTTAATTTGAATATGAGGGTATAGTTCCCTCACCTTTACAACCTCAATCCATTTATCTTTTCTTGTATTTGTGCCTTTAAGACCAACACGAAGGTATTCCACATTCCCTCATTTTGAAGTTCTTATCTTTCTGTCAAGGATTGTATCCTCATGCAATTCTAAAAGATATTCTGGCGAGAAGTCATCTATGGAAGGAACATGAACATGCTCTCCTAGATCATGAATCAAAGGAGGCTCATACAATCTCAAATTCTCAACATTAACAACTACATACATTTGCATATAAGGAGGCAAATCCAAACGGAAGGCATTGTTGCCAATCTTTTCGAGAATATTGAAAGGTCCATATGTAATTGGTTTCAGTTTTTTACCTTATCCTTTAAGCCTCTCCTTGCTAATGTAAATCCAAACTTCATCTCCAACTTGGAAACTGTGATCAACACGATTCTTGTCATGTCTTGTCTTGTCTTTTTCTTCGCTTAGCTCTTTTCCAACTGTTCTTGTACCATTTGATGCACCAATTGAATTTGTTCAATGAACTTCTGTGCTCTATCAATGTCATAATGACCATCAATAGCAATATCCTTTCGAAAGATAAAATCTAAAGGGGATTTTGGCAAATAACCAAAACATGCCTCAAATGGATATGTTTGAGTCAAAGAATGCTTAGCCCGGTTATAAGCATGTTGAATGTAGTGTAGGTGCTCATACCAAAGATTAGGATGTTTGTTGCAGTAACTACGAAGAAGAATTATATTTTTCTATTCACCACTTATGTTTGACCATCAGTTTGTGGATGAAATGTTATTCTCTTTTTCATCTTGGTGCCCATGTGTGCCCATAATCTTGACCAAAATTTCCCAATAAATCGAGAATATCGGTTATAAATAATGGATTTGGGCAACCCAAAATGTACCCAAACATGCTGAAAGAAAATTTGTGTCAATTGTTCATCTGTAACCTGCTTCTTACAAGGCATCAAAATACACATTTTGTTGAAACAATCAACCACAACATAAAGATAATCATGATTTTTTTTTACATAGGTAATCCTCCTACAAAGTCCATGGAAATGATTTCCCAAGGACGATAAGGAACCGGAAGTGGAGTATACAAACCCAAATCTCTATTGGTAGGCTTACTTGTAGCACATAAAGAACATCCTCTTACATATCTTTAAACACTTTCATTCATTTTAGGCCAATATCAATACCTTTGCAAATTAGCCACCGTCTTGTCTACACCAAAGTGGCTAGCAATAAGAGAAGAATGTGCTTCCCTTATGATGTTGACTCTTTCACCATGTGGAATACATAGCTTTCCAAGATGATACAAAAGATTATTGTGCACATGGTAATCCAATTCCTCAACTTCGTTAGAATGGCACAAGGTTGTGTAAACCTCTTTAAAATCATCATCTAAAGCATATTGTTCAACATAGCTCTCATGCATGGTAGAATTATGCTTAAGAATAACTGAAGCACTAGTAACAGGCCTAGAAAGAATATCAGCAACTTTGTTATAAATGCCTTTCTTATACCTAATAACCAAGTGGAATTATTGTAGGAAACCCATCCATCTTAAGTGTCTTGCTTGTTGTAGCTTTTTTTTTATTATAAGTATTGCAATGGTTGATGATCTGTGTGAATGATAGTTCATTTTCCCAACAAATATGTTTCCATTTTTTCACACTTTTCACCAATGCATACAACTCCTTATCATATGTAGGATAATTAATCACACAACCATTAAAAGTTTCAGAATGAAAACAAATGGGTTTACCATGTTGCAACAAGATTGCTCCCATTTCATAGTTACTTGCATATGTTTGTATCTCAAATGGTTGTCTCAAATTAGGAAGTGCAACAACTAAAGTTGAACTAATCTTCTCCTTCAATGCATCAAAATATTTTTGTTTCTTTCCTCCCCATTGGAAAACTTGCTTGATGCTTGTCACTGCATGTAATGGAGATGCAAATGAAGAGAAGTTAGCAATAAATTTTCTCCAAAATTGGGCTACTCCCAAAAAGCTTCTTACCTATGTTACATTGTTGGGATTGGGCCAATCAAAAATAAATTTGACCTTGGAAGGATATATTTTCAATTCTCCTCCTCCAACAATATGTCCCAAGTAAATAAGTGAGGTATTTCCAAACTCACATTTAGACATCTTTAAAAACAAATTTTCTTTCTTCAAGACATCTAAAACTTGCTTTACATGCCTAACAACTCTTCACGAGATTTGCTAAATATCAATATCTCATCCAAGTAGACAATCACACAATCATCAAGAAAAGGACTTAAAACATAATTAATAACTCTCATGAATGTAGTAGGAGCATTACAAAGCACAAATGGCATAACCATTAGTTCAAACAAATCTTGCTTTGTTTTGAATGTTGTCTTCCATGTGTCTCCTTTAGCAATCCTAATATGATGATATCCACTTCTCAAATCCAACTTAGTAAAATACTTATAATCTTTCAATTGATCAATCAAATCATCAATTCTAGGAAGAGGATAATGATTCCTTATCGTAATCTTGTTCAAGGCTCTGAAATCTACACACATGCGCCATGAACCATCTTTATTTGGTACCAAAACAATTGGTAACCCGCATGGAAATGTGCTTGGCATGATAAACCCTTTGTCAAGAAACTCTTGGATTTGTTTTTTAATTTCAGCATTCTCCATGACTAACATCATGTACATACCAATGTTTGGAAGAGGACGATCTTGCTACAATTGAATCTCATGTTGGATACCCCTTTTAGGAGGAAATCCTTTTGGTTCCTGAAACATCTCATCATATTGGTTAACAACCTCATATAAATCATATTTTAACTTTGCATCACAACCTTGGAAAGCTTCTTTTTCAACATTGTCTTTGGGTTTGATCATCAAGAGTACAAAGTTCTTACTAGCATTGACTAATCTCTTCATTTGTCCAACATTTACAAGTGACAAATTCAACTTCTTTTATGTGCTCTAACAATGTACTCTACTCCATTTTTAAACAAAAGATATTTGTTCTCATGACGATGAAACATGTCTCTCCTATCATATAAATATGGGTTTCCCAACACAATACCACAAATATCCAATGGAATAACATCAAGCTCTACCCCATCTATAAATTTTGCAGTGATGGAAAATTTAAGTTTACATCTTCTTGTCACATGCAATTTGGCATTGTCACGTATCCATCCTAGAGGATATGGTTTAGGATGAGGAGTAGTTTCCAAATGAAATTTCTTCATTGTGTCTTCAGAAATGAGGTTTTCTTGAGATCCAATATCAAATAGAGTATATATCTTGGTATGCTTTGAAATAACCCTTAAGTGGAAAATCTCTATTCTTTCTTTTTCATGTTGAGTTTCATTTAGGCTACTACTTGAAGAACTAGTACTTGTATTCTCCCATGGTTGTGATTTTTGTTTCATCTCCCTAATCATATCCTAAATCATGTTGTGTAGTTGCAACAGTCTTTGGTTTTGTTTTGTTGTTGAACTTTTTGGGTCTCATATCAAGATGAAGTTTCCAACAATGGTCTTCATCGTGGCCATATTTTGAACAGTGTTTACATGTGAGTTTTTCTCCCTCTTTCTTGACTGAAGCATTCTTCTTTCCATTTCCTTTTAATTTCCTCTTTCCCTTGTCTCCATTAAAATAAGGCTTTTTGCTTCCCTCTTGCTTCCAAATGAGTTTCCTGTACACAAAATTCATCTATATTTTTATGGTTAAACATGAGAATTGTGTGTCTCAAATAGCTATGAAATCCTCCAATGTATTTGAGTAAAGTTTCTTGAGAAGATAAATCTATACCCAAAATCAAAGCTCTTCTTCTAAATTCTTGAGTGTAGCTTTGCACATTTTTCCCTTTAGCTTGTCTAAAAATTTTCCAATCCATGATAGCTTTCTGCATGTATGCTAAAGGATAAATTTCCATTTAAGTGTAACAATAAAATCATTCCAAGAGGATAAAACTTTACCATGTGTTTTCATGTCCTCTTGAGTTTTGGATTCCCACCAAATGACTGTTGCACTTTCCAATCAAAGAGAAGAAAGTTGAATCTTAGTTTTGTCATCTTTGATTCTTTGTATCCTACAATACACTTCAATTTGACAAATCCAGTCATCTAATTTATCAGCATTTACCTCTCCATTGTACATAGGCAATTCAAACTTAATATCAAGCTTAAGAAAAGGAGTTTGTGGAGGAATTTTACCATGTTCTTTTGGAGAATTTGGAGGTGGTTGTGAAATGGTAGAAGAAGTGGAAGATGGAGATGAAGGAGGTGGAGTATCACCATTCCCTCCATTTCCTTTTGGATTTCTATCACCACTATATTCATTACCTCTTGGAGGATGTGAGCTTTCACCTTGCAACCTTGCATTCCTTTCTTCAAATAAAACTTTCACCATTTCTGTCATATCATAAAAATATTTTCTGAAAGTTTCATCTTCTAAAGTAGGGATTTCATGACTCTCCTCATGAGCCATACTTGATGAATGCCTCCTTGAAGATTGAGGTGAATGTATGGTTCTCCTTCTTGAAATTTGAGAACTTGAATCTACAAGTTGACCTTCTCCTCTTGTGAGCTTCAACCTTGTAAGCATCAGAAAACAAAACACTTGCAAACAATCAAACATTCAAAAACATTTTCTCTGATACCAACCTGATATGGAAATGAAAAAGGTTTTTGTATACAAATTTGCAAGTGAAATATTTATGAGACTTAGGAAATTGGATCAAGTTTGAAAGAACATAAACTTGATGAGTTTTTACTTAACATGAACATCATAAACAATCATAAACATCCATCAAAAATAAGCACATAACACAACAAAATGATAAAGTAGTTCACCCCTCTCTTGAGCTACATCTCTTGGTCCATCTTCCAATGGATCATTTTCATTATATGATCAAAGTGTCAAAATAAGTTCTTTACAATACTCATAATGAAAAATAGATGGCTTCCATGGCTCCAGAATGTTCAAAACCCCTAGCTGAGCTCTTTCTTCACTAGTTTGGCCAAAAACTAAGAAAAATACACTCCCTAGAAGTTTTTCCCCGAGAACTTGGTGTACCTTCTCGTCAAAATGCACCTTTGTCCAATTGAACCTAGCTCCATTTGTTTTTCCATGCCTAAACCCAGCACCATGCGTCATTTCGAAAAAACGGTGAAATTGTTGCATCGTTAGCATGCCAAGCGCCTTAACCATTGGAGGTGTCAGTCACATGGCCCCATGTGGCATGGCGCTGACCTAAATTCTCGCACCCATAACTTGATGATTGGAAATTCCACCCGTGTTGGTCATATGGTAATGGATGTGGAGTGACCAACGGATGGGGCTAAGCCCTGACCCTTTTTCGCATGGATTAACAATTGATTCAAGCTTAAATAATTGTTTAAGACTATAGGGTTAAGAAACAAACATGGGTGGGCTAGTAGCCCGGCCTTTTCAAAACCTTTTCCCATGCCCGGAGGTCGCAATTTCAACTCTGGTGGAATCCTAAACAAAATTTTATACCACAACAAGGGGGTGCCACGTGGCACCCTTCCATTCGCCTTCAAATGTGCCACGTTTCAGTTGTGGATTAGTCCACGTAAAACCTACCAACTCAGCTTTCCATGTCAACACACTATGCCACGTCACCTATCCATGTCATCATGTATGGTCATACGGTAAGCTGCCCGGTGGCCTATAAGGACTGCACAGTCAGCATTTTGCATGTTTGGGAAAGTGAACAGAACACGATATCTCAACCATACAGACTCTGTTTGAGCCCGTTCAAGTTGAATTGGGATCGTGAGGATGAGATCTACACAATGAATATGCTTTCAAGCACTTTGATTTTTGAGCATTTTTTGATCCCCTGGATCAATAGTACTCCTTTCTCTTCTATCCAACCTATCCCAATCTTCCTTCGACATACCAGTAGGTAGTCTACTAGTAATTTGTGTACCAGAAGATTGTGTACTAGTAGAGTTTTTTCCAATAGATTGCATACCAGTAGGCTATGTACCAGGATCCACAGCGATCCATTATTCTTTGTCTACAAGAAGGTCCTCCATCTTGAGATTCCATAGCTCAAAGTTTCTACCATTGAACTTCTCAATATTGATTCTATAATATCTCTCCATTCCTGTTTCTACTCTCAAATCACCACTGCAAAATCTCCCACTAAACCCGGGTTTATCACAGAACCAAGATAAACTTGATCTATCAAGACCGAGCCAAAACCTCAGCAACAAAGGCATACCCCTAAAGAAAAAAACGAGCTCTGATACCACATGTAAGTTTTAAACCTGTGAAGTAAAGAAATGCATATAAATTCTCCTAAGAAAAACATAAATTAATCAATGGCTCATACACACAGTACATAGAGATTTACGTTGGAAACCCTTAACCGAGAGAAAACCAGCCTTCCTTGGTGTCACACCTTTCAACTCTTCATTTTATTAATTTCACCATTCACAATACAATATATACAATATTTTAGGTATTTTGTAGATACCAAAACCCTAATCCCTTAATTCGGGATTAATTTAGAAAACCGCTAAAAATAGAAATATCTGCTAAAATAGCAAAAACCGCCCAATCTAGGCGGTAACCAGGGGGGGCAATCCTAGCCCCCCCTGGGACCCCCCCAGGAAAGTGCCCGATGCACACAACACAAACTCCAAAGGAAGTTGGGATCGTCAGACACAGTTGTTGAATATGACACGCCCACACACACATCCAAAGAATATAACACATACCCAACATGGCTTTGTTCCTAAGTACTTTGAATTTCTGATCCAGAATGCATATTGGTTCAACCTAGAAATCCCCTTCATTTTCCACCTAGATCACAGTCCAATCAATTATGTGGTTAGGGTCAATCACATATTTCCTTAATAAAGATACATGAAAAACATTATACACTCTCATGGATGCAAGAAATCCTAACATGTATGCAACTGGCCCAATCTTTTCTAATATTTCGAAAGGCCCACAATATCTCATTTTCAAATTTGGGAAACAACCCAATCTTATCAAACTTTTTTTTTCTTTCACTTTAGGAAAACATGTTCTCACACTTTAAAATATCTGGAAATTTTGTTCTTATCTGCATAGCTTTTCTACCTATCATGGGTAGCCTTTAAATTCTACTTGATCTTTGTCATTTTCTCTTCCATTTCTTTTAACAAATCTGGCACAATGATGGCTCTGTCTAATGGGTTTCCCATCTCATTGGTGTGTTACACTTTCTGCCATACAAATATTTAAAAGGACTCATTTTTAATGAGGCTTGATACCCATTATTATAGGAAAATTCCACTAAGTGGATGTAGTATTCTCATTTTGATGGTTGATCCATCACATACATCCTGAGCATGTCTTCAATTGTCCTATTAGTCCTTTATGTTTTCCCATCGAACTCTGGGTGATATGTCGTACTAAGATTCAAATTTGTCCCAAATCCTTTGAACAAACCTTGCCAAAATTTGGATGTAAACTTGGAATCTATGTTTGAAATTATTTCCTTATGCACTCCATGTAGCCTGGAAACTTCCTTCATGTAGAGCTATGCAATGTTTTTTGTCTTATGGGTTGTCTTTATTGGAATAAAATGTGATGCCTTAGTTTATTTTTCCACCACCACCATGATGAAATCATGTTGATTCACTATCCTGGGAATCTTTGTCATAAAATCTATCGTGACCACCTCCCACTTCCATTCTAGAATGGGAAATGGCTACAATAGCACCGCTGGATGTTTGTACTCTTTATTTAACTTTTGGCACTCTAGACATCGGGCTATGTAGTTATCCACTTATTTCTTCATCCACGGACAAAACTATTGGTTCCTCACATCTGTAATGAATTTATAATATCTCGGGCGCCCAGCATATGGCATGTTGTGCATTTCTCTCAGCACGATATTTCTCGTCTCCATGGAATTTGGCACATATACCTTGCCTCTATACAAGAGGATTCCATCCTCTTTTAATTCATAATTTTTAATTTTCTACTTTGAATTTTCTTGTTGGAAGTTTTCCTTTATTTGCAAATAAATCAGATATAAATTTGTTGCTTCAATAATTTTATCCTTCAAATCTATCTTATACATGTTGATGGATAAAACGTGCAGTTCATGGGATATTTTGTTGAGTGCATCAGCCACCTGATTTTCTTTTCCCTTAATATGTTTAATTTCAAAATCATACTCACTAAGAAACACCATCCATCTATTTTTCCTGGCATTTAGTGTTGGTTGTACAAATAAATGTTTCAAATCAAAATGGTTTGTTCTTAGCTCAAACCTCTTCCCCATGAGCTAATGCCTCCATATTTTCGATGCGTGTACAATGGTTGCTAGCTCTAAATCATGGGTAGCATAATTTCTCTCATGCTCCTTTAGTTTTCTAGATTCAAAACATACCACATGATATTTTTTACTAAGGACTCCATCGAGCCCTTCCTTTCACTCATTCATGCACACTACAAGGTATTCATCTGGGTCTACAATCTTTGATATGGGTGCACTTGTTAAAATGTTTTTCAACTGCTCAAAACTTTCTTCACATTTCAGAGTCCACTCGAATTTCACTCCTTTCTTTTGCAATGAAGTGATTGGGATTGCAATCTTTGAAAACCCCTCTATGAATCTTCATTAATAACTGGAAAGACCCATAAATGACCTGACCTCCATCACATTTCTCGGCACTAACCACCCTTTAATGGCCTCTATTTTCTCGGGATCAACTAGTATCCCATCTGCTGAAATAATATGCCCCAAGTAATGGATCTTCTTTTGATAAAAGATGCACTTACTTAGCTTGGCATGAAATTTATGCTCCCTTAAAACCTTTATCACCATTCTCATATTCTCCTCATGCTCCCCTTCAGACTTAGATTAGATGAGAATATCATCTAAGAAAACAATTACAAAATTTTCCAGGTACTCCCTGAACACTCCATTCATTAGACACATAAAATAAGATGAAGCATTTGATAGTCCAAATGGCATTACCATGAATTCATAATTTTGATACCTTGTTCTAAATGTTTTTTTAATCATATCTTCTTCTTTTATCCTCACTTGATAATATTCGGATCTCAAGTCAATCCTGTAAAATATCTTCACACCTTTTAGTTGATCAAATAAATCATCAACCCTTGGCAAGGGATATTTGTTCTTTATAGTGACCTATTCAATTTTATAAAATCAATACACAGCCTTAAGGTTCCATCTTTCTTTTTCACAAATAGAACCGGGGCTCCCCAAGGTGACACACTTGGGCGTATGTACCCCTTCTTCAAAATTTCTTCTAGTTGCATCTACAATTCTTTCAATTCTGGTGTGCCCATTTTGTAAGGTATCTTGGACACTAGGGAAGCACTTGGCACCAAATCAATAGATAAATCAATATCCCTATTTGGTGGAAGCCTTGGGATTTCCTCAAAAACATCTGCAAAATATCTAAAGACAGGATGGTCTTCATGACTAGCCATTTTATCTCTAGTTGTCTCTTCCATATGGGGTGAAAAAACTTGACATCCTTTCCTAAAACTCTTTTTCAGCTGCATGGCTGAAATTTCTCTAACAGCCACAACTCTTGGAATGCCTTGAATATTTCCTTGTTGCCCTTTCTCATCAAGAAAGGTTAGTTTCTTGTTGTAACAGTCTAGGATATCATGGTGTTTTTCCAACCAATCCATGCCAATTAGACAGTCATATGAACCCAAAGGTATAATGTTCACATCTACCTTTGTGTTGAGTCCATTCATGTCTATTGGGAAATATTTAACCAGCTCATTAATCTTTCTCTCAGCCCCCGTGGCTAACTGAAATAACCAATATTTCTTATTCTTACTCCTTTGAAAATGAAATCTTTCAATAATATTAGAGTTTATATAACTATGGGATGATTATTGATCTTACCTTCCACTTCAATCATGGGGGATTGATATTCTGCTTGCTTATTGTCCAAGGCTGCATAAATCCTTGGCATGCTTCCTCTTGTTTCTTCCATTTTTCCAGCCTCCTGAATGTTGTGAACAGTTCTCATCATTTCTCCTTTTTGAGGGAAATCCCTATATAAGTGATTCCCTTCACATCCCCAACATTATATAGGTTTTTTCTTTGGCCTTTTCCCAAAATAATTTGTTGTCTTGTTTTATTTTTTGGATGATTGGACTTTATTATTTGTTTAAGAGTTACTCTTGAAAAAGGGTGGCTTAAAACCCTTCTTTATTTTCTCCCTCTTTCCTTTCATCGTGTCATTCCAAGTCTTTTGAAAGACTAGCCTCCCTCTACGTTGCCCATAGAGATGCCTTTCTCTCCTTATGGTATCATCTAAATTATTGGGGTTATCATGTTGCGTCTTTTCAATGTATAAGGAGGGTAACCCACTCAAAACCTTTGGATTTTGACTTTCTCATCCTTTATGAAGTAAACATGCTTCAGAAATTCAAAGAACCTCCTTTTTTATTCGTCCATGGATATGCTTCCCAACTTGAGTTCAAAGAAATCTTTCATCTTCCTCTCACAATAATGCTTAAACAAGTATTTATCTTGGAAATATCCTTTGAACTACCTCCATGAGACCCTCTTCTCATCAAGATGCTTCGCTTGCTTAATTTGATCCCACCACATGGTTTCCTTTCCTTGAAAGTAGTAGGTTTCAATTCTTGTTTCTACCCTGGAGGGGTAATCATGTAGCTAGAAATATTTCTTCATTTCCAACATCCAGGCCTTAACATATTCTCCCTTCGTGTTCTCACCATTGAAATTTGGTGGCTTGATATTCTTGAGCTCACTTTGCAAGATGTCTCCCTCAAATATTCTCCTTTATCTCCTAACAGGGGACACACTTGGGCTACTCCCTAGCTCTGAACTAGCATGAGCTCTCTTAGTGGATTTCTATAGAGAATGATGGAACCTACTTCTACTCCTTGACTTCCTATCATTCACATGCCCATAACTTCTTCTATGGGATTTGGATGTTGTCTCTTGTCTAGCACTAGCTTCAAGATTTTTGTTGGAGTCCTTATTGGCTTGCTTCTGCAAAATTTTCAAACTTTGAAGTATCTCTTCCTAAGCCTTCATAATATTTCCATTATCATATCTATAGATATGTACTTCTCTATGAAGTCTTCTCATATTTACATGCTCTTGTATATCTCTTCTTCCATTTAATTCAATCTCAGCAATCCACGTGCTGACATGCAAACCTATGAATTCCTCTTCATGACAGTAGGATCCTTGGAAATATTCCATTGTTTTGGTTCTCATATAGAAACCAAGTTTCTTCTTTGAACCTCTAATTCTACAAAAAATGTGCATGCAAACAATTTATGTTAGATGAAAATAAACATCTACACAATTTGGAAAATAAAACATAAATTTTCTTCCCTTTAATGCCACCAATCATCTTATTTTGAGTTGATTGTAAAATTTTCTACTCAAATTAATTTTATGGGTTATTTGATGGATTCTCCTCCTTAATACCTTTCCATCGACTATTTATTTTCCCAATTCTGAGTTTCGAGCATAAAGTTATGGTCTTCAAAAGTTTTGACCATTTTCATTTTTATATACATGCATGCTACAGGTGTTCGCTTTCTCTCCCATCACATTTTTAGATACCCAAAACTCAAATCTGGATCCATGAATGACTTCTACAGTCCATGATCTTTCCATATACTGCTCCTAGTCCCCAAATGGACTCATGAGCTAGGATTTATTCCCTCTAAAAGAAATATGGTATTAAATTTTACCCTTGACTGTTCTGGTTGTAACTCCTTCATACAAGCTTTGTTTGGTGAGTAGTTTATCTTGTTGGAAAGCTCTCTCCGAGCTCTATTATTTTAGAATCAGAAATTTGGTGGCATGGAAGAACACACAATTTTTCCAAATTGATTTTCTAAAAACGTTGTTTAGGCCCTCAAAAATTCCCTGCAAGATGAAGACCTTCGAAACTGGAATTTTCATAGAAAAAATTTACTAAATTACTGCTACAACAGTCCTTATATCTAGACTATTGCTCCCAAAATCAGAATCAATCCCAATCATTGATATTTTTATATTTACCAAGTTGTATCTAGACCTTTGCAGGCCTTTCAGAAATGTTCTTTGGGGCCTCCCCATCAGAAAGCTTCAACCTCTGTTTACGCGAATTCCCTGAAATTCACAGTATGAAAAATTGTCAAACTTCCTCCAAACTCTTACTCTGAAACACTGTCGGACTCCATCTGAACTCTTAGTCTGAAATATTGTCGGACTCCCTACAAAAATACTTCCTTGAGACCTCTGAAAAATCTTCTCTAAAAACAATCATCTCTGACAGCCTCCTTCCACACATTTGTATATGATCGCTATGTGGCATTCCCTAATTCGCCCACTCTTGATGATGTGTCCTCTGACATGGAAAGACAATGTGGCAGCTTATGTGGAATTTTCATCCACCCTTGGCCCTTCCAAGGAAACTGTTGACGCAGGCCTATTTTGAGAGAAAAGTCTATTTTGAGTGCAGGCCTATTTTTGGAGTGTGTGCCATGGGTGGCGGAAAAGCAGCATGCAGAAAAAGAAGGAAAAGAAGCATGTACAAAAAAAATGAAAAGAAACATGCAAAAAAACAAGGAAAAGAACAATGTGGAAGAAGGAGGAAAAGTAGTGTGGCGCAAATGCAGGAAAACCTAGCCATGTTAGGGTTAGGTTTTTGGACATGAATGTAATGGCCATAAGCCAATAGAATAGTATAAATAAAGACCTAGGAGGTCTAGTATAGGTGGTTCATGGTTGGTTATTCATTTTTTAGTACATGGGTCATTGGTTGAATGGTATGAACAAGCTAGTTTTTTAGGGTTAGGTTACAAGTTGTGGAGCTTGGTGTGGTCTAGTCCACCTCGCTGAGGGTATTTACCCTCCTTTTTTATTGTAAACCCAAATATGTAATGCGCGCAACACTAATTTTGTAGAAAGATGAATAAAGGAGCAGAAGAGACAGATCTTTGTGGACGTAGCCCTGGGGGGGTGAACCATGGTATATTTACTGTGTTATGTGTCATGAATGATTATTTTATTGTTATGTTATTTATCAGTTACATAATGAATGGTGAATTTGATTATGATAGCATGCATGCATATTTAGATGAATGAATGAACACTAGATTTATATTAATGAATCATAATGTTGATGCGTGACGAAAAGGAATAACGTACAGTCCCAATCCCTTCCTTGACTAAAAACACCTGAGTATTGTAGTCCCCCATAAATCTATCTCGGGTGAGACTGTGTTGTGCACTCTATGCGCAACATTTCCTTCTGGCTTACCAAGAGGGCCAATAGTTTGAGGGTTTTTTTGGAAACCTTTGAGATCAGAACCTGGGTCAGACCAAGCGTCCAGCAAATGGAACTGCGTAGGATTGAGTGGAAGGGATATGTTGAAGAAAAGCATGGAGAATGAAAACGTAGAAGGGAATGTTCAGGCCATGGAATCCAATGAAGGCAGAGATTGAAATATGGTTAAGGACAAAGGAACTCAAGTTTGTGCAGAAAGACAACAGAAACCCTAAATATACACCATGCAAATATCTCGACAAATATGTGTTTAGAAACTTGCATGAAGTATTTTTCTATGAATTTTTGCATCTATTGTAGGAGTGGTTATTGAGGTTAAAGGACAACCATCCTATGAATCAGATAAGACATGTAGAATGGAATCCTGTGGATATCGCTCAATTACAACCAGTCAATTATAAATTTATGTGTGTAGTATATTTCTGGTTAGACAGTATTATTGCAGGGTTCGTCACTGAATTTGAAATTGATACTCTAAATTCATACATTGTTGCAAAGCAAGAATTTTTTAGGGAACCCAGAGGTAGGTACATAATATCACTTTATACTTCTATCAAGATTTTATTGTATGACAAAGGTATGATGACCATAGAATCGGACAACTAAAATTCCTTACGCGCATAGGGGAAGGGGGGAAGCACTGACAAGATTTTGAGATATGGGCAAAGAGTTGGATAAGGGGAAGAAGAAGGATGCCATGGACCTGATCATGATGGAAGAGGACCATATAAAACAAATAATGTAAAAAGTTAGAATGACGCGTAGTGGAAGACCTTACCAACATAATATGAATAACAAAAAGAGGGCCATGGATGATAGAGAGGGCTTGGCAAGCGATGAAGAAGAGGTAGAGGATATCCAGGATGTGGAGCATATTGAGGTAACCCTGCGTGCAACATATGAAAAGAAAAAAGAGGTCCAGGTTCAGGAACAGAAGGAAAACCTCCAGTCCAGATCATAGTTAGTGTGGAACCTACAACCCCATGTGCGACTAATACACCTAAAAGAACACCAGCTTTTAGACAACCAATTTTTAGTAGAAGAGGGGCAAAAGATCATGGGTCCAACAGAGGAAAACAAACTAGAGGTACAAGTTCAGGAAGCAACAGTCAACTATTTAAACCTCGCAGAGGCAGTAGATCAACATGTTTCAAAATGGAAGAAGTAGATCCCACTATCAGATTACCAGAATTTCATGGTGAGGCATCAAAGGACCTTGAGAAGCATTTATTCATCTGTGGAAATATTTGGGAAGCAAAGTAGATCACAGACGAGGAAACAAAATTCATGCAATGGGATATAACATTCAGAGACCGCGCACTAGACTGGTACATGAGACTTGATGTAAAAATTCTGAAAGGAGTACCAAATACTGTCACAAAGGTGAAAACGTTGTTGGAAAATGAATTTCAAAATCCAAGCTCACAAGACCAGTACATGAACGAAATGATTGAGATCAGGAAGAAACTAGGTGAGTCTTTCTAGGAGATTTATCATAGGTTCAAACATCTGAAAGTAAGTTGAAGTACTCTTTTACTGACATGCAGCATAGGTAGTTATTTGTGAACTTTCTATTACCACACTTGAAGTATCCTTTGAGACAGAAGAAGTTTCAGACTCAAGGAGAGGCACTGCAAGCATCCCTATAGCTAGAAGAAAACCAGTTTCAACATACAGATCTAGCAATAGAAGAGATGAAAGAGGACCTTAAGAATCTGAAATTTCAGTTGAACCAAAATAAGGGGAAAGAAAAGAGAAAAAAAAATTGGTGTATGTTATGAAGGACGGAAGGACACCATAAGAATGAATGTCAAACCTTTACGCAATACTTGGCAGCGGGGGTGACAAACCCCTTTCCAACAGGACTACCATGGTGTGAAATTTGCAAGACACATGGGCATGATACATATCATTGTCCAATGATGCATAAGTATAAGACAATGCCAAAAAGTTATTACTGCAATTTTTGCAAATTAATGGGTCCTGATGACAAGGATTGTATAACGTTGGAATTGATGAGAGAGAGAACTTAATATACTTACACTGTGCAAGCAGAGATGATGATAGGGAAAGTTTCACCGCGGTTCAATAATGCGCAACAAAAATTCAATCCCACGCATTCGTAGTATAATCCTGTGCAATATAACCAAATACCCCAATATAATGCACCACGCGGAGATAGAAGTGGATTCGGAAGAAGAGGTTGAGGCTGAGGAGGATTTAGACGAGGCAGAGGGCCGGTATTCTACCACAATTGTCAACAACCAAGACACTATGCAAGAGACTGTCCACTTCCACCTGTGACATGTATGTATTGTCGTGCAATAAACCACGACACAGAAGACTATCCAACATTGTTGGGAAAAATATAGGAAAAACGGAACTAGAATAATTAGAATTTCCAGTGGATTTCGGCAGAAGCTAGGGATGATGGGAAGAATATCAACATAGTTAGTAGAGGAGGATCCAAGATGGGAGTTGATGCATCAAAATAGGATCCAACTCAACACCAGTGGGTCAAGAAGAACACTAAGCCACAGAAGAATTTTGACACACGAAAAGAAAAGAAGACATTCATGGAGGCTAGACAAGATATTCTAAAAGAGAACATTGCATCTACATCAATTGCGCAGCAAACTCAAGATCCACCAATGTATGAGATTCCAACCTCAATGGATCACACCAACAAAAGAAAATTGTTAGAGGAAGTAAGTAACATCAATACTTTTCTACATTCTTGTGTCAAGATATTGAATGATCCATCATCCATTAAGGTCTTACAGAACTTGCTAGAAAGATATAACACATAAGTAGAAGGGAAGATAGAACAAAAGATAGTAAATAATCTCCATACAAGAAGAAGAACCAGTAGGGAATTAAATTTAAATGCCAACATTGGGGATTTCAATATGGGAGATATCATACTTGATTTAGGATCTGAAGTGAATGTCTTACCTAAGAAGACATAGCAGTCTATGGGGGAACCCACATTAGGGTATTCACCTGTTCATTTGAAATTGGAAAATCAGCATAGAGTATTACCAATTGGAAGACTTAAAGGTGTGACAATAGACTTGGATGGCGTACGCATTGTGGCAGATTTCGAAGTTATAGAAATAGTAGATGGCACAACACCCTATCCATCATTACTTGGATTAGACTGGGCATTTGATAACCAGGATTTGATCAACTTGAAGACACGAAAATAATCTTTTGAATCAAGCGACTATAGGTTCATTGCACCATTTGATCCCTCAGAAGGAGAAATGTTTGTAGAGGTGACATGTTTGGACTTGGAAGAAATAAATCAGTTATATAGGACTACTGTGTGAGAAGAATATTATGTCAACCCAACTACAGATGGGGTACTGAGCTGGAGAAGAATTACATTTTTTTCCTCAGACTCAAATACATGTCTGGAAAACTGGTTACAAAGACTACATGAAGTCTCCACAAGGAGGTGCGCAAGCGTAGATTGCGCAGTAAGGTGGGTCGATACAGAGGTAAGGGAACCTCCATCTTTTCATGGTTTGAATGACTTAGAAGAATTTTTGACAAATTGTGAGGAAGAAATTTTGGAAAATCAGAGGTTGTTATCCATGGACATTTCACTCAAGGAAACACCTACAATATGGTGGGGCGTGCATAAGGAAACAATTCAAGATTGGCACCAGTGTAAGAGGTTATTGCGCATTAGATTTGGCGACGAACAGGGGAACAATATATCACAGAAATATGATGAATAGGAGGGCCAGCTCAGCACAAATAGAAATGTAGAACACAATGGAGGTTGACACCACCAAAAGAATGGCCTCATTACTTTATTCATACATTAGAAAGGATACCGGGGAACTGGTACATAGACTAGGAAATGGGAAAAGGCACTACAGAATGGAAAGTATTACAACATAATTTTGTGGTAACTTTCTCATTTGAGCATGAGAATCCCAACATCGATTCATCCCTGAATCTAATACAGGGAATGATATTTTTTGAGGAAATTGAGGTGGAAATTGTAACAAAATATCAACAGCAGAATAGGTATACAATCAAAGACTTAAACTCAAGTTATCATGTCGCAAAGGAAGCACCGGAAGAAGATGATCTTTGCAACATTCAGATAATAGAGATTGAAGGTGAGAGAGAGGTGGATGGTCCATCTCTGGAGTCAGAGGAATTTTTTGCACCAAGTAAGGTCAAGAAATTCAACATTGGGATAGAAGAAAACCCTAAAATCGCAAGCATTGGAGACTACTGTGATGAGAAGACATTAGAAGGCATAACAGAGTTATTGCGCGAATACAGTGACTTGTTTCCAACGACCTTCACAAATATGAAAGGAATAGTCAGAGAGCTCGGTGAGATGAAGATACCCCTAAAACCATATGTTAGACCTGTTAGACAGAGACCTTATAGTATGAACCAAGTGTATGATAAAAAAGTGAAAGCAGATCTTGACCGAATGTTGGAAGTTGGTATCATAGAACTAGTGGAGGAATCTGAATGGATCAATCCCATGGTAGTCCAGGAAAAGAAACAAGGGGGAATAAGAATTTGTGTCGATCTAAGGAAGTTGAATGATTCTTGCTTACATGATCATTTCCCCACCCCTTTCATAGATGAGGCCTTGGAGAATGTGGGAGGTCAGGAAGCATAATCATTCACAGATGGATTCTTACGTTATCATCAGATTAAAATAGCTCCAAAGGATAAGTATAAGACTACATTTGCTACATAATTGGGATCCTATCAGTATAGAGTTATACCCTTTGGACTGAAGAATGCACCAACCATATTTTCAAGGGTGGTCATAGCTGCTTTTAAAGATTTCATACATAACTTATTAGAAGTATATTTGGATGATTGGATTGTTTTTAGTCTTTTGAAAGATCATGTAAAAGTATTAAGTGTTGGAAAAACATGACTGCGGAGTAATAAAATAAAACAAATGCAGAAACAAAACATAAAAGATACACAATACAATAGAGACACAAATTTATGTGGTTCACCCAGTGTGGGCTATGTCCACCAGAGAAATTGTCAGGTCCTTCCTTTATTATTATCCAGCAAATGAAGGGATACAACCTACAGCAAAACCCGTTGTAACTTCCTCTTCTTTCTCTCACAGTATCCTCTCTCAGAA
Source organism: Picea glauca (assembly GCA_000966675.3). Lineage (NCBI taxonomy): Eukaryota > Viridiplantae > Streptophyta > Pinopsida > Pinales > Pinaceae > Picea > Picea glauca. The sequence goes on from JZKD02S1941893.1 coordinate 329,210, forward strand.
TACAATATTCACCATCAACCATAGCCGCAATACATTTCCCTCATAAAAGAGGGTTTCCTTCTAGGGAAAAAACCCTAATATAATTTCTACCGTTAGATCTGGGACCTTATAATGAACGGTCCAAATTTACAATGAAATTACAATATACATTTACAAGGCAATTTTTGAATCGGGGGCTTCGCCCCCAAACCCTCACTGGGGGCCCACTTTCCCCCAGCCGGGGGGATACCCCCCCCCCGGACCCCGCAGAGGGGGTACCTCCCCTCTACACTCCCCCACATGGAAGAGTGTACATACTTCTGGGGTGTAACTACTTCATGGGGTATAAACACAACTGAAAGTAAAAGAACTATGAATCAGGAAGATAATCAGGCTTCACAACCAACAATCTCCCACTTGGAGACTGATCTCAACAACTCCACCAGTGATGTATATGTTGGACTCTGAACCTTCTTGGACCTGGAAAATTTCTCATCTTCATCTTCATCTTCATTCTTGAAGACCAATTGAAACTGAGCAGGAACCCAGTTTCTCCCTGGTTACTCCCTTTGTTAACATGTCTGCAGAATTCTGGCTAGTGTGTATCTTTTCCAACTTCAAATGTCCATCTTCCAAGGCTAATCGCATGAAGTGGTACCTCAAATTTATATGCTTAGTCTTTGAATGGAAGGTTGAGTTCTTTGCAAGATGAATGGCACTCTCACTGTCACAGTACAACCTGTTATTCTCCTGCTTCTTTCCCAATTCCTCCATAAACCTTTGTAACCAAATCATCTCTTTACTAGCCTCTG
>JZKD02S1941893.1:336251-353516 GCA_000966675.3 Picea glauca
TCTAGAAGATTCCTCCTCTAGAATGTTCTTAGGTGATGGTAGCACTATATAAAGGGGTTCAAGCAATGTAATGAGACATGAAGAGAAGTATTGTATTTGGAGTTGTAGCTCAATAAGAGGATGCCCCCTCGAAGATGCAAGTGAACAGGAGAGGATCCCTTCCATAATAGGATCCATTGTACGGTGTTTCCCTACCTCAAGGGTTTGATAGTAATGAGACATGAAGAGAATTATTGTATTTGGAGTGGTAGCTCAATAGGAGGATGCCCCCTCGAAGAGGCAAGTGAACAAGAGAGGATCCCTTCCATAATAGGATCCATTGTATCGTGTTGCCCTACCTCAAGGGTTTCTATAATAAAGTTGTGGTTTTCTATATGGTTTCATATATCTTGTGTGGTGATTGTGGTTTTCTATATGGTTTCATATATCTTGTGTGGTGATTGTATTCAGATATCTTTGGATCTATTGTGATATTTTTTATTCAGGTATTTGGTTCTTAACAACTATAGTATAAAGTAGGAAAGAAAACTTATGAAAAGATATAAAACATAGAAAAAGGAAGATAAAAAAAAAACAAAGAAATAAACAAAAACAAGTCATCAGGAGGAATAAGTGATTCACGAATGCATCGTGCACCAACTGGTGCAACAAAATATTAAATATTGTGTGCCGAAAAAATTGGACATCGTGCAAATGACCGAAAAAAGTGAAAAATATAGCCAAACATTAATTACTGGGTCTATAAAGGGGTAAAATCACAGGAAAGTTTGACACTCGGCAATTTTTTAGTGAAGAGAGTGTTGAAGAGTGCAACTGAGGTGAAATTTTGAGCAGCAAAGAGCAATTTACCACTTTGTATCTAGCATGACACCTCTAAAGGTTGGCACCCCAAGGAGATATACTAGGGTTACTAGACAATCCAAGTGAAGGAAGGAACGCATGACAGAGCTCACGAATGTGGTCAAATTGGAAGACATCACAACCTGAAACATCGATGGCTTCATAAGGTGAAATGGGTCAGAGCCCCGAGAACCCAAATTGCAACACAAACCCTAACCGGGAAAAACCTGCAAAACCTGAGGAACTCACGGGACAACGCCAAAGACAGGTCATAGAGGAGGTGTTGGTTGAAGACATTATAAACCAGCTAGAGACCAAAGGAGAGGAAGAGGAAACAACATAAAAAATGAAAAAAAGCCCTCCTAAAATTCGTCCAAAAAAGAAAGGCGCAGGACACAATAGAGATCACACTCCCATACATCCTGTATGTCGTGGTCATAGTGGAGGATATGCTCAAGAAAGTACCAAAGCTGAGGTACTCCGACCATGATGTTTGAGACTCGGAAAATTTTCTAGACCTGAAAGAGGAGACTTGCTTGGCAGACACAGGGGAGAGCAGGCCCCTAGGAAGACCCATCTTGGAGCCCGCGTAGTGGATAATAGGGCTCTATAATTCCAGTATCATGAACCTACTGGACATATCACATTTCGGGTGCAGTAAAAATGTGGGACTGTGCGTCAAAAAACTCTTTGCCAGGGTACATGGAGGTATCATGTGGATGGATAGGCCAGTCCCCATTGATGTGGTGTTTATTGCCAAAATTATAGGGTTGCCCACTGTTGGTGCACAACTCGAAGAGTTCCTGGAGAACAAGGCGCAAGAAAAGCAAATTGCAGAGATAATGAAGGCATAGTTTGGAACAAAAAGGGGGAAATGGGAAATAGTCTTCAAGGAAATCAATGATGTCACAACAATATTTTTCAGCAATATAATGGCTTGCAAATTGTTGAGGAAATGCAGGAAAAAAGAGGCCCCAACAGGAGTCATAGCAGTAGTTTCACAGTGCGCAAAAGGTGTAATGTTTAGTTGGGCGTCGTACCTGCTAAACCAATTTTTGATCAACTCCATGGATGCGCAAGATAATGACACTAAGTTCCATTATTCCTGGATCCTCATCGCTTTGGTAGCTTGGAAAGAACCAAAGTTCTGGACTTTTCTAGACATGAAGGGGAAGTTCTACACAGCGCGATACGAAACCCTATGACAAGCCAAGGATACTAAGAACGAACAAGAAAATAGCGCAGTTTTTTCCATGTTTTTGGAAGACATACAATGGAATGGAGAATGTATGGAGGATTCTTGATGAGGTGGTCCAGGAGAATGAAGTTATTTTCAGGTTTAAGGCATCCAAATATCACATGTGGATACAGGTCGCAAGGGACCCGAAGAAAAAAATGGTTGGAAATGCAGTATTGTGTATCCATGGAAGAGGTCGATTAGATCATCAAAGACTATCCCACACAGTGGAAGGTGCTAGCAACAAATACAGTAGCCAAACACAAGGAGCAAGCAAAGGCAAGGCCATAGACAAAGAAAAGTAGCCTGACTGCCAACACTAGAAAGGTTGTAGAGCATGCTCAAGCATCATAAAGAAGCACAACAACAAAAAATCTTGGGACAAAAAGAAAAAGTTTCAAGGGAGGAAGTATAGGGAGATGACAAGAATGGAGAAAAATATCGACCTGAAGAGGAGGATGTGCAGAAGAAAAAGAGTGGGGCACGGCCCTCACAGAAAAATATAATTGTAACGTGGGAGGAGGAAATGCACAAGAAAATGAAATACCATAAGAAGAATCCAGTCATCACCATGACAGAGGACGATGTCAAGCCAGTGGCAGAAAAATTCCATGATAAGGATGAAGATGTCTTCCACACAGTCGAGTCGCAAAGGGAGGATATCATGGCTAAGTTGGTGGAAGTCCATGATACTCTACAAAGACTGCAGATTCCTACAGTGCAACAATTTATAGCGCAGCATCCAACAAAGACACAATAAAAACATGCACAGAAGGAACAAGAAGAGACAGTGGTGAAGGGTAGTGACACCTTCATGGTCACACAACAGATGTTGTGAATTGATGAGGAGACAACATGGAAGCCAGTTGGGGACATAGACCAACTTGAGTTGGTTATGGCTCAGATACCTACAAAGGCGCTATATGGACTACAAGCAAGTGTGATGCAAGAAGTCTAATCCAGAGCCCGCGCAGATGCCACCAACTTGGAAGTTGGCAAGGAGGTAACAGAAGTGATACAAATTACTTGTGATCAATTGACCCTAGAGAAGGAGGAGGAGAAAAGATGCGCAAAAAAATTCGAAAAAAGACTGAAATAAGTATATAACGGCATCTCAGACTGTGCGTAAGAGTCGAAAGTCACACTTGAAGAAAAGTTTCAAAGGATTGAGGAGCTCATGAAGAAGTATAAACAAGAAATCAGAGAGCTCACGAAGAAATTTACTCCTACTACACCTCCATAATTCATGGATCAAAGAGAACATGAGGCTACTGCGCACATCGACAATATTGCATAGGAAGTGAAGGTCGTGCAAGAATTGTATGATAGGACTACTCAAATATGGACCAGCATGGAAGAGGAAGAGAAAATACAGCAATTGGACTAGAAGCAGGAGAAGATAATGGCCGACATTCAGTACTTGAAGTAGAAGCAGAAGGCAATGGCCATCCTCAAGAGGATGAGGAGTGTGAAGGATATGAAGAACCTGCAGGCAGAGTTGAAGGCTGCATATGTGGACAAGCAAGCAAGACAGGCTCAAATAGAGCCATTACAGCAGGATGCAAAGAGGATGATCGAAAAATTGCAAGCAGAGAAAGGGACAATAGAGCAAATGCATGCAGAATGCAATGTAGTGTTGGCAGAGCATATTACAGCAAGAGTGTGGAGAAGCTAGCAGAGAAGAGCACATAGGTTAAATATAAAGTCACCCACTTATCAAATATGTTTCATGAGTTTTAGCTAGCCATCCAGAGCATAAACTAAGGTGTAGTGGCTTGGGACAAGACACATATCAGTGTTGGGGGCCTATTGGTGTAGGCCTATTTTGGGAGAAAAGTCTATTTTGGGCGCAATCCTATTTTAGGAAAGAGAAACCTATTTTTGGAGCGTGCACCATAGGTGGTGGAAAAATAGCATGCAAAAAAAGAATGAAAAGAAACATGCAAAAAAAGAAGGAAAAATAACATGAAAAAAAAGCAGGAAAAGCAAAATGTGAAAGGAGGAAAAGTCGTGTGGCAAACATGCCGGAAAACCTAGCCATGTTAGGGTTAGGGTTTTGGACATGAATGTAATGGCCAAAAGCCAATAGAATAGTATAAATAAAGACCTATGAGGTCTAGTAGAGGTGGTTCATGGTTGGTTATTCATTGTTTAGTTCATGGTTCATTGGTTGAATGGTCTGAATAAGCTAGTTTCTTAGGGATAGGTCATAGGTTGTGGAGCTTGGTGTGGTCTAGTCCACTTAACAGAGGGTATTTACCCTCCTTTTTTATTGTAAGCCTGAATATGTGATGCGCACAACACAGATTTTGCAGAAAGATAAATAAAGGAGAAGAAGAGACAGATCTATGTGGACGTAGCAGCAGGGGGGTGAACCAAGGTAAATTTACTGTGTTATGTGTCATGAATGATTGTTTTACTATTATGTTATTTATCAGTTACAGAATGAATGGTTAAGTTGATTATGACAACATGCATGCATAGTTAGATGAATGAATGAACACTAGATTTAGATGAATGAATCATAATGTTGATGCATGAGGAAAAGGAATAACATACAGTATCAATCCCTTCCTTGACTGCAAAAACCTGAGTATTGCAGTCTTCCAAAAAGCTATCTCGTGTGAGACTATGTTTTGCACTCTATGCGCAGTGTTTCCTTCTGGTTTACCAGGAGGGTCGATAGTTTGAGGGTTTTGTTGGAAACCTTTGAGATTAGAACCTGGGTCATCCCAAGCATCCAACAGAAACCTACTCATCCTATATATCAGACGATCATACATCATGGCTATCAATCACCATGATCATCTCGGGCCCCAAAAACTACACACTAGTTACCTCAATCAGATTAATTCCCTCAAAAAGTGAAATTACCTTTCCCCGAGCCTTCCGAATAGGTATTTCCAACTCTACTATTTTGAAAAATCCAACGACTACAAGAACTATCAATCAACGTCCAGGATCATTTCAGGCTTAGGCCATAGGAATCCCTTCTTCGTACTCGACCTTATGCTCGATTTCAGACCTTCTAAAACCATCCTTCCGAGAAGTCTACAGCTGAGAACAAATCTGACTAATATGATGGATCTTGTTATTTTGGGATTGTGTCATCAGTCTCCTCCCTTTGGACTCAACCCCACACTTGACTCTGAAGTCTTTTTGAAACCATATTCCCAACTGAACCCTATGCAACTAAATCTCGACCATTGATTATCCAGGTCGAATTATTCTGGGTCGTCGATTTATAAACTTCACGACCATCATGGAACTTATAGGATTTCAACCTGTTATGCCAAAATAGACTCTGCAACCTACAACTCGACACCATGAATTACCTTCTCTGACTCCTCTAAGACACTAACACTCGCAAATCTACTCATAATTCTAGGATTTCACTTATGTTCACCATTTTCCCCCAAAATCCATCACATGACGAAATATGCAACCATGAATCTACTCAATTCATGTTGGCTCATGGCCCATACAAGCTCAGTGTTGAACCTTGAGCTTTGATACCATTTTGTAACGTTCCCCAGCCTGTCCAAGGAACACTACTTGCATAAATACACATAAAAACAAAATTTATTCTTGCTGATTTATTTACTGTAGCTTACCAGCTATGTTTATTTCACATTTTAAACCAGATTTTGATACCCATAATTATATGCAACTACAGCCTTCTAAAAAATCATGAATGCAACTAATAAAACATTGATAATAACATATAAAATCATTCATACACAAGTTAAGAAACAACAATTAAACTCAATAAATGACACATAGAATAGGTAAACACTTATATTTATAAAATGTTTACGCAACCAACTGCTTGGGAAGGACGTTCCACCCAACCATAGACCTATTGTTCCAAATCTCAACAATAAGACACCCACGAGCTAGGGCTAGGAATCCACAAAAGAAGGTAACCTCTCACAGTCCCCTCAAATCTTAGTATCACACAACCCATTGGTTCTCTCCTAAAGTTATCTCGAATTTCCCCCAACTCTCTTCCTCTTGACCTGCCCAACCCAAGGAATGTACCCCATCACTACTCTCAGTCCATATGGTGACCCATTCATTTATCAGGGTCTTTCTGGAACAAGTATCTAGGAATCTCTCAGCTGGGAACTCAAGGGAACTCACTACTAGAAAAAACACCAGAAAAAACAACAACAAACACTTGTTGATACAATGCAACTCACCCAGGAGTTCACTCTTTAGACCTGACAACTTGGATCTTCAATTTCCAGCTCCAAAATGCTCCAAAATCACTCCACCATGCTCCAAAATTATCACATCCTTGTTTTTCCATCTCCCCAAGCTCTTCCCCCTGTTCTCTCTGGTTTTTCATGTAAAAATTGAATGTCCAAAACCGCTTGTTACTACCCATACGAATTTCCTCTCTTTTTCCAATACCATTGACTACTCACTTTTCTCAATTCTAATTGCTTCATCCCCATGCTTTCCCATAACTATGGGATGTGACTCTCACACCCACCCTATGACATATATTCAATGATTGGGCTCTCATGCACTCAACCAGAAAATAGAATTTTCCCCAAATGACAATAAAATTCAGAAAATTGGGTGTCCATTAACACCCATAAACCTTTTCCATTTGGGCCCCTTCTTAGACACTCTCTTATCTTGTGGAAAACTCAACCCCCATATTTGTCCATATTCCCAGCAGTTGGGATCACATTATTTTTATTAAAAACATAAATTATATTATGCATATTACATCACTTGGACACAACCATATTCCTATCTACATTATGCATTAAATAAACTGGGGATTATAGTGGGGATGTTACAGGTCTTGAGGAGAACAAGCCATATATAAACCTATAATTTGGATTAGTGTATTTGTGTTTTTCATAATTTGAAATGAAGAATGGCATGTAATCTAATTATAAATGTTTTGCAATATGCTTAATTCTAACAACAATTGTTGCATGCACATTCTTGCGGAATTAGATGTACAAGAAAGAAGACCATGGTTCCTATATGATAAATAGAGATATGGAATATGCCCAAGGATCTTACAGCCATGAAGAAGAAGTCATGGGGCTACATGTCATCATGGGAAATGTTGAGATAGATTCTAATGGAAGAAGAGGTAGATAGGAGCATGTAACTATGAGAAGCCTGCAAAATGAAGTGCAGAGTTGTAGGGATGATAATGAAAATATTATGAAAGCTCAAGAGGAAATACCACAGACTCTGAATATGCTGCAGAAGAAAGTCAACGAATATTTTGGCAGAAAACAAGAAGATGGTGAAAGGAAAGTAGAAGTATCTATATCTCATGAGAGGGATGATCATGGAGGATCTAGACAATCAAGGAGTGTTAGCAGACATCAACATCATCATTCCCCAGGGCACTCAACCAGAACAACATATTCAAGGTCAAAAATTAGCGCAAGTATATATCCTTCCAGACATCAGAGGAGGAGACATGGGTCAGATATATTGCAAGGGTATCTCGGAAAGATCAAGCCACTATCATTTGATGGAGAGAATAGGAAGGGAGAAGATGTATAAGCATGGTTGTTGGGAATGATGAAATGTTTCCATTTTCATGATTACCCATCAAATGTAGAAGCTAGAATTGTATCTTACCATCTCCAAGAAAAGGAATCTATGTGGTGGGATCGGCTTAAGTAGGTTAAGCACCTTGATGAGAAGAGAATTTCTTGGAAGCAGTTCAAGAAATATTTCCAGCAGCAGTACTTGTCAAAGAAATATTATGACAAGAAGATGCAAGAGTTCTTTGAACTCAAACTTGGGAACATGACCATGGATTAATATGAGAGGAAATTGTTGGAACTTCACGTGTATGTGAGATTCATCAAGGATGAGACGGTCAAAATTCAGAGGTTCCTAAGTGGAATGCCTTCCTTCTACAAGGATAAAATTCAGTTTGATGATCTTGGGAATTTAGAGGAAGCGATAAGAAAGGCTAAGTATTTATATGAGAAGAATAAAGGAAGGACAATTTTCCAAAAGGCCTTGTATAATACCCTTAGTTTAAACCCCAAGTTGTAAATGTACATATGCTACATAGGCTGGTGAACCAGGATGTTTCGGGCCATAGTGCCTTGTGATTATTTAGGCCAGAGAGACCAGATGTTAAAAGGCCAGTGAGCCTATATTTGTAATATGTAATCACTCATATTATTAATAAAATATATCCCTGTTGCAGACCATGTCAGACAAAAGAGTATGGGGGGTTGGAAATCCACTAGAAGGAAAGGGGCTAAAGGTATAGGATGAGGAGCTAAGCCAAGGGGGATTAAGTCAAAGAAATATTATATTAATATTTCCTAAAGTCTAAATCATGGGATATCTTATCCTAAGTTACTAAGTTGGGGAACAAGTCACTGAGTGGGGCTCATGTATTTTCCATCATGATAAGTGTCAAGTTTGAAACATGCAAATATTTTGGGGAGGATTCTCATTATTCTGTCATTCACTCTTTCCATTTTTACTCTACCATCCATCGTTGGTATTGTACTTGGGAATATTGGGAGTTGTCAGTAACGGGAAAAAACTAGATCTTTGGAGCTGAAGAATCAGGTTGCCAGGACCATGTGCATGCAAGAAGTGGGTTTTCATTCATGTGAGTAGTCTCTCAAGTGAGAGAACTGTTGAGAATTGTTTGCTAGTGCAATGGGAAATAGCTATAGATCTCTGATACTTTTTTTCTAACATGTTGTTGAAACCCCAAAAGGAAAGTGGGACAACCGAAGGACTGTTGAGCAAAGAAGGGGTACACTTCCTGGGGTGGGACATGCATGTGGGAAATGAGAGGTTGTAATCTAGTTGCAGCATATGGAACCTTGACCTGAGATTTATTATGTTGATTAGACCTTAGTCCAGCTTAGAAAGCCTTCCCTGGTGGATTTTCTAGCCTTGGATCAGGGGTGACCTGTTGCTGATAATTTATGAGCAACAAAGTTTATGGTTGGGAGAAACATCTGAGTTCTACATGCAATTGGTGGTTTACCATTAAAACATAAGTGTCTTTTTATGTGTTTACATGTTATTTAATATGTGTTTTATTCTGTTAAGTAATGTATATACATATATGTCAATTATGTTCCTTTAAATATATATGTTTATGAATGAATTGGTATATTTCTTTCATTGCATATAAGGTATTCATATGTAGGGAATGTTATGTTATTTAAACTGTATAAGAGATTATATTAGAGGTAACGAGACTCGGCGAAATGAATGGGTACTTTACAAATCCGTAAGAGGTAGAAATTCAAAGAAATTTGAAAACACAATTGTGATAGAACTCGATTTTATGTAGCATGGCCAAGCCAGGGTGGATGGGAACGCTACAAAGTGGTATCAGAGCCATAGGTTCAATACTGATCCTGCATGGGCCAGCTAGAAAAATGTTGGAGATATAAGTTGCAGAAATTTAAATTTCAAAGAATGTCTCTGATGTGTTTGACAAAAGTATTCCTATGAAATTGGGAATGAAATTGTGGGGAATTTGGGAAATTCAACACTTGGGATTAAAAATACCCAATTCTAAATCTCTAATTGGGAATTTTCAACCTATAATTGAGTGAAATTCAGAAATTGCAGAGTGCCCATGGTGAAATTGGGAAAAATCCCCAAATTTGCAGTGGCAATTCATGGGAAATTCAATGAAGAAGAGTTGAATTTCATGTACAAGATTCGAATCGATGTTTCAAGGAAAAAACTGGTCGTATTAAGCTTGGTTTAAAAACTACAATGGCAGTTGAACCAATAATTTTGAATCTGGGCATTTTTTGTAATTGGAAAAAAAATTGGGTACTTTTCCATATGGTGATCAGCATGATGTGGAAGCCAGGTGTCAGCTGACATGGTAGAAGGATTGCGTGTACAACCCTAGTGGCAGGTATACAGTGGAAGTGGTGGCAGGTGGCAGGTGATGTGGAACCATGGTGGCAGGGCGCCTACCTGTCCCGTGGAACCTTGACTCCAGCCCGTGGTGAGAATTCAAGGAATGGATCGGTCAGACGAAGATGGTCGAAAGTATGTGAGGAAATAAGGAATGAGCATGATCCCACAGACCCGTGGTGAAGTTCCTAAATTTGACTAAGTGTCAAGACATCACGAAGCACGGTGAGATCACAAAATTTGACTAAGTATCAAGACTTCGCGGGTGTGAAGAGTATGGCGGAGAATAAGTGTAACATTCCACGGAGCACGATAGATTTCAAGAATCTAAGTATCAAGACACCATGGAGCGCAGTGAAATATCAAGATTCAACTAAGTATATTGGATCGGTCAGATGTGTTAGCACCATGATTTTCATAGCTAAGGTTAGAGGTTTGTCAACAATTTGCAAAGTCATGTCTGTTAGCACCCATATTTTTTTTATGCCTGGCATCATCTAACATCTCCAAGGGTCAGTTTCAAAAGGAATCTTATCATTTATTATTTCCATTTCCAGTTGCAACTACGCACTGCAAAAAATTTCTACACGTTGCGCAGAGCACTTCATCTTGCAAAGGATTTTGTCGCGCAGTGGATTTCGTCATGTAGTGGATTTCATCGTGCATGGAATGTTGTCGCGCATAGGATGTTGTCGCATAGAGGATGTCATCGCGCATGGCATTTCGTCGTGCAGTGGATTTCGTCATGCAGTGGATTTCATCATGAAGTGGGTTTTCGCACATAGGATTTTCCTGCGCACAGGCTACAGGTTGCGCTACGCAAATGACTGGTTTAGTGGTCAACTTCAAGATCACTTTCTGACCAACTGGAGAGGAATTTTGAAAATCCCCGAGAGGTTTTTGTTGAGAACAAACCAAATAATAAAAACATCTCTCATATTTGAAAAAAAAAATCATATTGTGCAAGATTCGAAGGAACATTTGAGCCTTATTTTCCAGTTTTCATGATTTCCTGTCCGAGACATGTTTTTTAGATGCGTATTCCGGCCAACTGGAGATGAATTTCGAGAAACCGAGAGAGGTTTTTATTTATAACGATCTTAGCTACAAAAAAACCTCTAAGTTTTGGAAAATAGTTTTTTATTAGTGATATATGGTGTCATATTTAACTCCTATTTTCCCAGTTCGTTGCGTAATCCACTGTGTTTTTTGTTGTAGGTTACTGTTGCGTAGAATACTTGTTGCGAAAGGGTGGCAGAGTGTCCAGAAATGAACATGATGGCTCATCACAACCATATGGTCAAATTTTGATCATGATGAATGACTGGAAAGAATATTTTGGGTACGATTATGATTTGGCAAAGTCGGGTTTTCTATTTTTAGTGAATCTGTTGAAGTTATTGTTGTCTTTCAAAGAAAACAGATCCATGATTCTAGGAGGGAATAGCTCGACCCTAGAAGCCAAGGGTGACATTAGTTTTCTATATATGGGGATCATTTTTATGTAAACAAGGTTGCTTGGTAAAAACAATGTAGACAGTGACTATTGAATGTAGCTCTGAATTCAACTGAAACTTAATGCAAAAGTCATGAAGCTTTGCTGAAAAGATTCTAACTGTGGAAGTTTTATGTATTGTATCCTTTATCTGTGTATGTACTTCATGTATTGTTTATTCATATATATTTTCTGTCTAAATAGGAACGTAATTTCGAACCTAGGATTCCCTGGGCAACACCCTGGGATTCATGCCATTCAAACAAACTGTTTTCCTTTAAGTTAACTCTGAATTCATCCTCATCGGTGCTCTAAGTTTCTTCATGTGTTTTTCTCTTGCCACACACAACGAATTTTAACTAAATACTGTTGTTTATTTATCCTTTATCCTCTCAAGTTCATTCACTAAGTCATTTTTTTCTATCATTTTCGTAAATTGACTCCATTTCCCAATGGTACTTTCTCTCTTGCTTGTCCTACCATCCCTTTTAAAACAAAAAAAAACTTGTCCTATTGTAGAATTTCACCTTTGTGCATTTATTGATGAAATATTTGATTTATTACCAATCATTAGACATACAAGAGATCCCTCCCTGATTGTATAGGTCAGAATACAATCTAAAGTTGGTTGAAACAGTTACATGGGGTATTTCTTTGATACAGCCCAAAGAAATACCGAGTGCTAACATTTTGGCGTCATTACCGAGGAAGAAATTGAAATTTTTCCCTGGAAAAAAACGACATGGTTGAGTTCTGAGGTCTGAGAGCAGTAAACACTTAGGCACATATTGGTTGTATTTCTGCTCTGGTGACTCCACAAATCAGAAAATTAGATGAAGATGATTCTACTGGAACAAGAATCCAGAGCTAAAGTTTTCATGGCGACTCGAATCAAGCTTCAATTGAAATTCAAAGACTCCACTGGAGAATGAGACCTATTGACAGAGATATGGAAGGGCAGTATGGAAAAATCAGGTACTCAAGCTTGAGTTTAGTCCAAGAAGTACTTTTCTGTTTTATCAATATCTTCTTATCCTTTCCTGAGTTTTTCAGAAGAATATTTCTTCACTTACTGCATTCAAATGAAGCCCATAGATATACCCTTTTATATCCTCCATGGAAAACTATAGGTATACCTCCTTCTTGTATAACCAATATTCATCAATCTCCTTCCTCTGAGCCATATGATGTTCATGATCATTCTTGTGAGCTTAACGAAACCAAAGCCGATATTGTACCTTATGTTCTTAATCCTACACTCTCCAAGATTCAAGAAAGATGCAGTCCTCTTAAATTGCCTTCCATCCTTCATGACTTTCCTCTTAAACATTATAAGTACCTTCCTCGATTCGATGGAGAGCTTGATGGAAAGTCAGCTGAAAAACATATTCAGGTCTTTGAGCATTTTATAGAACTGTTTGAGATCAAACATGATGATGTGTCTATGAGGGCCTTTTCTCAGTCCTTACAAGGAGATGTCAAAGCATGGTTCAGACATTTGCAGCCTCATTCGATTAGCTCATGGGATGAATTGAGGGAATCTTTCTGTAGATTTTGGGGTGAGAGAAAGTCCTAGGATCTACTCCTTTCAGAGTTTTATTCCATGAGAATAATGAAAGATGAAACCATTTCAACTTTCAGTAGGAGGTTTTCTAGTCTTTATTATAAACTGCCTAAAGAAATTTAACCTACTGAAGCTACTGCCATGCTCCATTATGAAACAGTCTTTCATCCAGATTTGTCTTTCCTTTTGATGGAAAGCAGATATAAGTCCTTGCAACAAATGTTTAATGATGCTCGGGAGATTCAACACAATATTCAAGCATGTAAACAAGTTTGAAATGAGGATTTGAGTGCTAAAGAACATGACAATGAATATGAACAAAAAAAGTTGATTTGAAGGTTAAGAAGAGGGTTAACAATATCATATGTCCTCTTGAAGCTTTAAATGTTGATGATTTTTCACTTTATTGAAAAATAAGGTGCTAATTTAGCTTCTGATCCATCTCATCATAAGCACGAGGCTGATTGTTTTATGTATTCATTTGTAGATAGTCAAGAAAATGAATTTGCAAATTAGCTTGTTGAAGAGCAGGTTGATGTCCCAAGTTTTTTCTTGTTAGATGACATTGCAGATGTTGATGATTTGTCTATATATGATGAATATGATAATGATTATGATGTTGACTTCCTAGAATAACCAACTGCATGTTCTCTATCATAAAATGTTCATTTTCAGCAGTGTAATGAGAGCAATCAACCTACATATCACAGTTACAAAGAAGAATATGAAGAAAGTACCGAATCAGTTAAAGGAAATTCTTTACCTTTATGCTTCGCTTCATTTAAATTGTTGAAACAAAATTTAAAGATCATCACTGAGGCAGAGGAATGTGAATTGATGAAAAATCACACTGATTCATGGGAAAAAATTGACAAGAAATTGCAGCAATCTTCTCATGTGTTTGATGACCCTATTACTTGTTATGTAGAAGGTCTTGTCAGTTCAAAATTGCATCCATTGGTCGAAGATGAATCTGAAAAATGAGTATGTTCAGCAATCCAAAGAAATTGAAAAATGTGCATATGACAGTAGTGAAGAAAATGAAGAAGGTTTTGAATCAGGTGAAAGAACCTTGTCATTGTGTTTTGCTTCTTTCGAATTGTTGAAGCAAAATGTTTATAATGTTTCAAATCAGAAATTCTCCAGGCATGATTTTGAATATGAAGAAAGAAGTGGACTTGCAAATGAAAACTGTCTTCCATTATGTTTTTCTTCCTTTGAATTGTTGAAAGCAAATCATGAGATAACAGAGGAAGCAGTGAAGTCTGACTGCATTCACATTGACATTGTTTTACATGAGAAAATTGTTATCGGTGAAGAGGATCAACAACCTTCTCATACTTTTAATGACCTTGTTGTTGATTACATGTAAGGTTATTTCAGTTCAGATTTGCAGCCTATGATCAACTACCAGCTTGGAAATAAACATGATGGTCAATCAACATCAATGTTAGATATGGATTGCTTGCCACTAGGGGTTTCATTTCAGCCAGCACTGTCTTCTAATTCAGAAGATTGTTATTTCCATCAATCTCAACATATTTTTCATCCTTTCTGTGGTAATCAACAAGTTGATTACATGAAAACAAGGATGCAATGGAAGGGGTGAAACATGATTTTTGTTTTATGTATGTTCTGGAGGATCCATTTGCAGTTTTGTTGGAGGCGAAAAACAGTGCCGGTGTTTTTAATTTTTTGAGATTTGAATTTATAGATAAATTTTTGAATGACATATTAGTAAACAGGCTTTGGAGCAAGCATGTGCAAAGAAATAAAAAAGTGGATAAAGTGCTTCCATGGTTGCATTGGCATTTTGATTTCACTTGATTTGCATCTTTTTCAATAGTTAGGGTAGGTAGGAGTGCAAATAAGCTCGGTACTACAAGCATTTATTTTAGCAATCTGCAGTTTTCATGTTCAGCTTAGTTTCAGATTTCAATTTGGAGCATATACAACTTTGGGTTTTCAGCAGATGGAGGTTACAAGTTACAATTGGAAAGTTGAGTTTGGGAGTAGCCCAATGGATAGGTGTCTGGTCTACTGTTCTTTGCTACCTCACAGGGAGGATAGCATCCCCGTTAGAGCTAGTTTTTAGCACCATGATTTTCATAGCTAAGGTTAGAGGTTTTTCAACAATTTTCAAAGTCATGTCTGTTAGCACCCATATTGTTTTTATGCTTGGCATCATCTAACATCTCCAAGGGTCATTTTAAAAAGGAATCTTATCATTTATTATTTCATTTTCCATTTGCAACTGCACGCTGCAAAAATTTGCTACGCATTGCGCAGAGCACTTCACCGCGCAAAGGATTATGTCGCGCAGTGGATTTCATCGCACAGTGGATTTCCTCGTGCAGTGGGTTGTCACGCATAGGATGTTGTCGCATAATGGATTTCCTCGTGCAGTGGGTTGTCACGCATAAGATGTTGTCACGCATAGGATGTTGTCGCGCAGTGGGTTGTCACGCATAAGATGTTGTCACGCATAGGATGTTGTCGCGCAGTGGATTTTGTCACGCAGTGGATTTCATCGCGCAGTGGGTTTTCACGCATAGGATTCTATCACGTAGTGTATTTTGTCGCGCAGTGGATTTTGTCGCCCAGAGGATGCTTTCGCGCAGAGGATTTTCCTGCGCGCATGCTATAGGTTGTGTTGCGCAAATGATTTGTTTAGTGGTCAACTTCAAGATCACTCTCTGATCAACTCAAAAGTAATTTTGAAAATACTCGAGAGGTTTTTGTTTAGGACAAACCAAATAATAAAAACCTCTATCAGATTTGAAAAACGTTTCATATTTTGGGAGATTTGAAGGAATCTTTGAGCCATATTTTTCATTTTTCATGATTTCATGTCCGAGACATGTTTTTGAAACATGTATTCCGGCCAGATGGAGATGAATTTCGAGAACCCGAGAGAGGTTTTTCTTTATAACGATCTTACCTACAAAAACCTCTCTCGGTTTTGGAAAATAGTTTTTAATTAGTGAGATATGGTGTCATATTTAACTCCTATTTTCCCAGTTCGTTGTGCTATCCGCTGCGTTTTTTGTTGTAGATTACTATTGCGTAGCAAACTTGTTGTGCAAGGGTGACAGAGTGTCCATAAATGCACATGATGAATCATCAAAACCATATGGTTGAATTTTGATCATGATCAATGACTGGAAAGAATATTTCAGTTATGATTATGATTTGGCAAAGTCGGGTTTTCTATTTTTAGTGAATCTATTGAAGTTATTGTTCTCTTTCAAAGAAAACGGATCCATGATTCTAGGAGGGAGTAGTTTGACCATAGTAGCCAAGGGTGACATTAGATTTCTATATATGGGGATCTTTTTCATGTAAACAAGGTTGGTTGGTGAAAACAATGTAGACAATGACTATTGAATGTAGCTCTGAATTTGACTAAAACTTAATGCAAAAGTCCTGAAGCTTTGATGAAAAGATTCTAACTATGGCAGTTTGATGTATTGTATTCTTTCTCTGTGTAGGTACTTCATGTATTCTTTATTCATATCTATTTTTTGTATGAATAGGAACGTAATTTCAAACCTGGGATTTGTTGCGCAGCGCCCCAGGATTCGCGTCATTTAGACAAATTGTTTTCCTCTAAGTTAACTCTAAATTCATCCTCAGCGGTGCTCCGAGTTGCTTCATGTGTTTTTCTCTCGCCACAGACAACTATTTTTAACTGAATATTGTTGCTTATTTAGCCTTTATCCTCTCAATTTCAGTCACTAAGTCATTTGTTTCTATCGTTTTCTTAAATTGACCCCATTTCCCAATGGTAATTTCGCTCTTTCTTGTCCTACCATCCCTTTTAAAACAAAAATAAACTTGTCATATTGCATAATCTAACCTCTATGCATATTGATGAAATATTTGAGTTATTACCAGTCATTAGACATACGAGAGAGCCCTCTTTGATTGTATAGGTCAGAATACAATCTAAAGTTGGTTGAAACAGTTACCTCGGGGCTTTCTTTGATACAGCCCAAAGAAATTACCGAGTGCTAACAGGATGAATGGATCGCGACGAGAGTCAAATGATTTGAGAGAATATCTTATACCTGCGGTGAAATGTAAGCAAAAAATTGAAGTGTGGAAACATACAAAGGAGGAGGATTTGTGAGAAACTTAAAACATTAGCGAGTCAACTTGGGTGCGAAATGAAGGTGGTAGAATGTGAAGGTGCAAAATGTGAATGTGAAGGAATCACGAATT
>JZKD02S1941893.1:353684-374690 GCA_000966675.3 Picea glauca
AAAAAAAAAAAAACTAAAACACTACCTTTTTAAAATTTTAAAAATATAAATGTTAAATAAAAGTGTTTAAAATAATTGTTATAAATATTATACTTGAAAATAAAAATAAAAAATAATAATAAAACAAGAAAAAAATATAAATAATTTAAAAAAATGAGAATAAAACAAACACAATTTTTAAAAAATTAAACTAAAATAAAGACAAATTGAATAATTAAAACAATTTTGTAATTAATGGAGTGGGGGCGATGCCCAGCATCGCCCTCCCTCCCCCCATTGTTGTGCCTTGCAGCGGATGCGCGGATGCCTATTTGAGCGCCCCAGATAGGCCCCCCTCCCACCATTGCTTTGGGTGTTGGGCATCATCGCCCCCCTCCCCACCAATTACGAAATTATTTTTATTTTTTTTTAATTATTTAATTTGTCTTGGTTTTAGTTTTAATTTTTTTTAATTGTATTTGTTTTATTTTATTTTTTTATGGTTTTTTTTTTTTAATGTTATTTTTTATTTTTAAGTATAGTATTTATAACCTTTTTTAAAATGCTTTTATTTAACATTTATATCTTTAAAATTTTAGAAGATAGCATTTTAGTTTTATTTTTATTTTTTTTAATTCACAGTTTTTTTTTGTTTTTTTTTTTATGTTGTTTTATAAAAAATAAAATTATGTGTTTTAAGGGTTCTTTTTAAATTTTTTTTCAAATAAAAAATCAGATTTCACTATTTTTTAATTCATATTTTGAATTATTTTATTAAGAATTAATGATTTACATTTTTTTTTCAAACAAATTTTGCTTTTTTCCTCTATTTTTAAAATAAATTTGTTTTTATCTTTAAAAAAAAAAAAAATTTGTTTAGGGTGGTTTTTTTTTCATTTTTATTATTTTCTAAATGAAAATTATTGAAAAAAACAAAATTAATTAGAAAATAAATTATTAAGTAATAGCACTTTTAGGTTTAGGAGTTGATTTTTAGTGTTTTATTTGTGGTGGTGCCAATAGTCAAAGTCACGATTTCAATTAGGTCATAATTTTAACTCTGAAGAAAAAAGTGGTGCTACCAGTAGCATCAATTTTTTATTTGAGGGTCAATTTCAAGGTTTTGTCTGCAATGTCAAGGTTGCGATTTCAAATAGGTATCCATTTTAACCACTTCAAAAAAAAGGGTGTTACTGGTAGCACCACTTTTTTAAATAGGGGTAAAAATAACACCTTTAAAAAAACGAGAACTCTAGAGAGTTCTCATTAAGTTGGTAACTTTGTTGTCAAAGGATTTGGTATGAGCATGAGTAATGCAAAACAGAATCCAATGGGCACGGAGAAGGAAAAGGGGAGAGCATGAATTTGGTGGAGACTATTAAGAGTCTGCAAAGAGACGTGCAAAGTTGTAAGGTTGATAATGAAAGACTTATGAAGGTTAAAGAGCAACAAGCTTCAACATCAAGATGTTGCAGAGCTTGGATAGAATAGAGAATAAAATGGATAAGGATACATAATAAAGCAAGTCAAGGAGTCATGTATATCATGCCAAAAGGGAAGAGTCAAGAAGTGTTGGTAGACATAATCATCACTCACCAAGGCACTCAACTAGACGGGCATACAACAGTCCAAGTATATCGCTTGTTAGAAAGCATAAGAGGAGATTCGTGGTGGATGAACTAAAAGGAGAAATAAATAAGGTTAAACCTCCTATAATTGGTGGTGAGGCCAAGAAAGATGAAGATGTTGAGACTTGGCCATTGGGGATGAGGAAATACTTTCAGTTGCACAATTATTCCTCACATGAAGAAGGAAGAATTGTCATTTACCAGCTGAAAGGAAAAGCATCAATGTGGTGGGATCAGCTTGCCCAAGCACATCACATTGATAAGAAGGAAATCGCTTGGAAATAGTTCAAGAAGTACTTCCAGAGGAAATACTTGACCAAGCGTTATTATGACAGGAAGATGAAGGAGTTCTTTGAACTCGAGCTTGGGAGTATGACTATGGATGAGTATGAAAGGAGATTTTTATAACTGTTAAAGTATGTTGACTTCATCAAAGATGAACAAGTCAATATTCAAAGGTTTTATAGCGGGTTGCCATCACTATTCAGTGACAAGATATAGTATGATGATCCCAAGACTTTGGATGAAGAAATCAGGAGGGACAAGTGCCTCTATGATCAACATAGAGGAAGACCAAACTTCCACAAGGCTTGGGAGGATAAGAAGAAGGGTAAGATGGAGCAGAGGAAGAAGGGGAACAAGCCACCATTCTTCAAAAATAATTATCAGGGGAAGCCAACTCAAAATGAGTCCAAAATGTCAGAAACATTGAAAAAAAAAATAAGGAAACAACCTATGAAATGTTGGGGTTGTGAGGGAGATCACATGCACAAATATTTCCCTCGTAGAGATGAAAAAGGGAGGATTATTCACAATGTACAGCTACAAAGTGAGAAGTTTCTCGGGTGAGAGAACTATTGAGAATTTTTTGCTGGTGCATTGGAAAATAGCTACATACCTCTAATAATTTATGTTTGGCCTATTGTTGAAGCTTCGAAAGGGAAGTGGGACAAACGAAGGATTGTTGAGCAGAGAAGGGGTACAATTCCTGGGGTGGGATAGACATGTGGTAAATGAGAGGATGTAGGCTAGTTACAGCATATGGCACCTTGACCTGAGATTTATTATGCTAATTAGACCTTATTCTAGCTTAGGAAGCCTTCCCTGGTGGAGTTTCTAGCCTCAACTCAGGGGTGACCTGATGTTGAGAATTTATGAGCAGCAAAGTCTATGGTTGGGAGGAACATATGAGGTCTGCATGTAGTTGGTGATTTACCATTAAAAGATAATTGTTTTTTTATGTGTTTTCATGTTATTTATTATGTGTTTTATTCTGTTCAATAATGTATATACATATATGTCAATTATGTATGTTTAAATATATATGTTTATGCATGAATTGGTATATTGTTTGCATTGCATATAAGGTATTCATATGTGGGGAATGTTATTTTATTTAAATTGTATCAAATCTCATATTGGAGGTAGCGGGACTTAGTGAGATGACTAGGTACGTTACAAAGTTGTAAGAGGAAGAAATTCAAAGAAATTTGAAAATGCAATTGTGACAGAAATCGGTTTTGTGTAGCATGGCCCAACTTGGGTGGCCAGGGACACTACAATTGGGATGATAAGAAGAAAGGAAAGATGGATCATAAAAATAAAGGATTCAAGCCACCTTTCATCGGGAATGGTTCTCAAGAACATCAACAAGGGCATCCATCTCAAAGTGATCAAGAAATGATAGATTCCCTAGGAAAGAGGTCAAGACAACAACCCATAAAGTGTTGGGGATGTGAAGGACATCACATCTATAAAGATTGTTCTCATCGAGGAATTAAGAAGAGGATTGTGCATAACATGAAGCAGGAGGAGACAATAGAGGATGTGGGAAGAAGCATGCCAAGGATCTATGCATCCTTGGACAATAGACAAACAGACTACCAATCCCACATGATTGAAGTGGAAAGTAATATTGATAATCATCCCATAATTATTTTGATTGATTCCGGAGCTAGTCATATCTATATAGATCTGAATGTAGTTGAAATATTTAAGTTGAAGAAACGCAAGCATGAAAAATTTTGGTTAGTTCAGCTAGCTACTCGAACCAAGAGAAGAATCAATGAGCTTGTTAATGATTTCCCAATAAACATGAAATGAATCAACACTAAGGTAGATTTGAATATCATATCGCTTGGGTCTTATGACTGCTTGATTGGTATGGACTGAATAGAAAAGAATCGTGATGTCTTAGATTGTTATAACAAGGATTTCACATGTAATAATGAGAAAGGGAATTCAAGGAAAGTGCAAGGTATTCCAAGGCCTATATATGTTCAAGACTTTTCAGCATTGCAGCTGAAAAGAAGTTTTAGAAAAGGGTGTCAGATATATGCAACTCATATGGAAAATCCAATGAAGGATAATGAACCAAGTCTTTAATATTATCCATCCTTGAAAGAGTATGAATATGTATTTGGGGAGTTTCCAGGATTGCCACCAAAGAGGGAAAATGATTTCTCTATTTATTTAATTTCTAGAGCCGCCCCAGTCTCCAAAACTCCCTACAAAATTAGCACATCAAAGCTAAAGGAATTGCAAATGCACCTAGAAGAGTTGTTGAAGAAGGGTTACATACACCCAAGTGTTTCTCCTTTGGGTTCCCCAGTTCTTTTTGTCAAGAAAAAATATGGAACGTTGAGGTTGTGTATTGACTTCAAACAGTTGAACAAGGTTATGGTCAAAAACAAATATCCTTTTCCAAGGATTGATGATCTTCTTTATCGGTTGAAGGGAGTAAACATATTTTCCAAGATTGAATTGAGACAAAATTACCACCAAATAAGAATCGGAGAAGAAGATACTAGAAAAACAACTTTTCAGACACGATATGGACACTATGAATTTATGGTGGTGCCCTTTGGGTTGACAAATGCGCCCGCTACATTTATGTGTCTGGTGAATGGGGTGTTTAGAGATTTCCTAGACAAGTTTGTCATTGCATTCTTGGATGATATTCTTATCTATTCAAAGACAGAAGAGGAGCATGAGAAACATTTGAGGATGGTGCTACAAGTGTTGAGAGAGCACCAATTGTATACCAAGTTGAGTAAATGCACTTTTTATCAAAAGAAAATCCATTATTTGGGTCACATTGTTTTAGAAGATGGCATAGTGGTGGATCCGGAAAATATTGAAGCAATCAAAATTTGGTCAGATCCAACAAACATTTCATAGGTTAGATCATTTATGGGTCTAGCTAGTTATTACAGGAGCTGCATTGCGGGATTCTCCAATATTGCACACCCAATAACATCTTTGAAAAAGAAAGGAGTGTGAAGTGTAAAGAAAAATTATAGTTCTTAAAGGATTTATTAATTGGTGCACCTATTTTAAAAGATGGAGATACATATGAGGATTTTTTTGTGTGCACAGATGCATGCAAGGAAGGGCTCGATGGAGTTCTTTCACAAAATGGACATGTAATTTGTTATGAGTCCAGAAAATTGAAGGAGAATGAAATAAATTATTCCACGCATGAATTAGAGTTGGCAACCATAGTACATTATTTAAGGATGTGGAAGAATTACTTTATGGTCATAAAATTTGAATTGAGAACAGACCATAGTGGTCTGAAATACTTGTTTGAACAGCCAACACTAAACACTAGACAAACTAGATGGTTGGAATTTCTCAGTGAATATGACTTTGACATCAAGCACATAAAGGGAAAAGAGAATAAGGTGGTTGATTCACTCAGCATAAGGGAGCATGAAATGCATGCTACAACCATTAGTATGTACAAGACAAATTTAAAAGATAGAATTCTAGAGGATGTAACAACAGACCAACATTATGTGCAAGTTAAATAAATCCTACATTAGAATAATGTAATATAAGGATTACAAGCTAGAAGAAGATGGAATCATCTTATTCTTGAACAGAGTTTATGTTCCCAAATCTTAGGAATTTAGAAACTCAATTTTAAACGAGATGCACAATGTGTCATACATTGGACAACCAGGATACAAGAAAACTATTACAATTGTAAGGGGACAATATTTTGGCCTGGTATGAAGCGAGATGTAACTGATTATTTGGCTAGATGCATGGAATTTCAAAAGGTAGAGGTTGAGCACAGACATCTAACGGAACTTTTGGAGCCATTTCCCATTCTTAAATAGAAATGGGAAGTTTTTACTATTGATTGCATTACCAAATTTCCTAGGACAGAAAAGGCAACATGATTATGTCATGGTAGTGGTGGACAAGATTACAAAGGTTGCACATTTCATTCTAATAAAAGTAACCATAAGGCAGGCATTATTGCAGAAATTTATATAAAATAAATTGCTAAGCTACATGGTGTGCCTAAGGAAATTGTGTCAGATCGAGATCCCAAATTCACTTCCAAATTTTGGAAGGGGTTGTTTAAAGGATTTGGGACCAATTTGAATTTCAGTACATCATATCACCTAGATTCAGATGAGAAGACAAAGAGAATTAATCAGATAATTAAAGATATGTTGAGAATGTATGTAATGGACAAGCCTTCTAGGTGAGAGGGATATATACATTTAGTTTAGTTTGCTTACAATAATGGGTATCAGGAATCATTGAATATGATCCCATTTGAAGCATTGTATGACAGAAAGTGAAACACACCAGTAAGTTGGGATAACCCAACAAATAGAGTCGTGATTAGGGAAGAATTGTTGAGGAAAATGAAAGAGAAAATGGTAAATATCGGGTAGAAATTGAAAGTTGCACAAGATAGGTAGAAGAGTTATGCCGATAAAAAAAAAAACACAACAAGAATTCAAAGTGGGAGAGCATGTGTTTTTAAAAGTTAAAGTCAAGTGAAGCTCATTGAAATCGGGAAGTTTCCCAAAGTTGGTAATGAGATACTATGGGTCATTTGAAGTTTTAGAAAGGATAGGATGAGTTGCATACATGCTATCATAACCTACATCCATGAGAATTCATAACATGTTCCATGTGTCTTTATTAAAAAAATATGTACATGATCATAATCATGTGATACATGTGGGAAAAAAAGGGGAATTTTGAGAACTAGTGTGCATCTTGGACCGAAAAGTAAAAGTTTTCAAGAACAAATCAATCAATTTGGTAAAGGTTCAATGGACCTGCTACAGTCCTGAAGACGCTATGTGGGAGCATGAGGAAGCCATGTGGAAAGCATACCCATATTTTTTTGCAAATTTTGAAGAAAATTGAATGTACATTTGTACATAAGTG
Organism: Picea glauca; assembly: GCA_000966675.3. Classification (NCBI taxonomy): domain Eukaryota; kingdom Viridiplantae; phylum Streptophyta; class Pinopsida; order Pinales; family Pinaceae; genus Picea; species Picea glauca. The sequence continues at coordinate 360,494 of JZKD02S1941893.1, forward strand.
AATGAAGACTCCATTTTGGTAGTTGGAGTTCCTGGAGCCACAAATTTGAGATTTCCTATCCGACCGATACCAAATCACATCCCTTAGGATGTGCGGGTTGAGGGGAAAAGAGATTTGTTAGTTGGAATTGTTGCATGAGTCATTAAGTTGTGAAATTATCAAGTATTTTGATGTAATATTTTATATCTGTCAATTGGTAAATTGTATGGTGATGTGCACTGAGGACAATACAGTTTGTAGGGGGGAATGTAACATCCATGTTTTCAAACCCCAAACTAGCGATGTGTATTGAAAATGTGATGTATGGTTGTGGGTCAAGCAATTTAATATGTAAATGATGTATATTGAATATAATAAATAAAATGTATCACCAATTGCAGATGGACACAGACAGATATTTGGAGGCTTAGTTTCCACAAGAGAGGGAAAGGGTCTAAGGGGGAGAGTTTACCCATGTCTATGAAACCCAAACTATTTCTTTCTAAATTATCCTTACTATGAACCTTCCATTTTCTGATTGAGTGTTCCCAAGGGCAATCATTGAATTCATGTAAGAGGGTGGGTGTGGGAAGTCACATCCCATAGTTATTGAGAGCATGGGGAGATGAGTACAATAAACTTGGGGAAGAGTGTAATTCAAGCAAGCAAGATAAAGAGAGGAAAAATTTGTATGGTAGAGGGGAAAGAATTAGAGGGACATGTTTTTGCATGGAGAACAGTTTTTACATTTAGATTTTTTGATAACAAGAGAGTTCAAAGTGTTGAAGCTTGAAGTTGGTCATAGTGGGCATGGATGGTAGTTGTTTTGGAGTTGTAATTTAATGGGAAGAAAGGTTGTGGGCCTAAAAGTAATATTATGTTAAAGAATTGTCAAGAAAATCCAGTGTTATGTTGTTGTGAGAGTTCATGTTGTGGTTGTAGATTCCTAGAGTCCCAACAGAGAGATTTCATGTCCAACATGTACTGAAGCCCTAAAGAGGAGTGGGAAGGCCTGAGGGAATGTGAGCAATGAAGGGGGATCCCATCCATAGGTTGTGGGCAAGAGAGTTGTTGGACTGGAATTAATTGTGGTAATTTGGTTGTTGAGAGGGGGACTTTAGCCAGCCTTAGGGACCGTTGTCTCTTATGGATTCATAACACCATCTCGAGGGTGACTTTCTATTGAGAACTGGAACAACAAGTCTATGGTTGGGAGGAACGTCTGTCCTCTGCAGCAGGTTGCATATTTTATAAGATAAGTGCTCTTATTGTTGTGTTTGTTTATGTTAAATGTTGATATAGCTATTATGTGTTTTACTTTGAGTTATCTTGTTTATTGTTGCTTGCGGTGAAGTAGAATGATGCACTAAAATATCTATTCATGTGGTGGAATGTTGGTGTATGCATTTAGTTGTTGCTATGCACAGTGAAGTAATTACATTTACATTTTTAATTTGCATGGACAATCGCATGAGCTAGAATGTCATGCTATGTGTTATTTCTGCATCTAAAATTGGTATCAGAAATTTTCATTTGGTTGTTTTAGTTGTGGTGTGACCCAGCTTGGGGTTCGGTGTGTTACAAGATTGAACTTGGATATGTTATAATTGAACATACAATGCACCTTTATCCTCAAGGTTTGGAAAAATCATTGCAAGAGAACTGTCACATGGAATAAACCCAAACACATTGAACTTTTGACCTTAAGGCATTCTTCCTTCTCATGTCTAAAACCAAACAAAACGTGGGCCTATGGTTTAGGGAACAAGTCATAATGATGTTCAAAAAACACCAACAAATGGACTCAAATATCAAACCAATACTCACAAAGGAATATTTGAAGCTAATGTTGGTAAATATTGAAGAGTGTCAATTGGGTCTAGCTTGGTTGGTTAAGAGGAGAAGTAATTATCCTCTTCACCTAGGTTCATACGTCGCTTGTGACATGTTTTCCTCTCATGGTCCAATGAAGGTTGGCAAGGTACTAACAATTTTACTCTTACTTGAGTGCTTTAGGGTGGGTCGAGATGTTTCCAAACATTTTAATCCCAAGGGGTTAACTCAACTAGTTATCACCAATGTTGTTGGGAATTTGGCTAGTTTGATGCTTGTAGGTGTCTAGTTTGAATCCCCATGAATAAAGTACACTAATATATACTAACATTTATTAAGGATGCCATCCACAAATGAGGAGAAGCATCCATTAGATTTTCTAGCGAAGTTTTTCTTGAGAAAAGATACTAAAAAGATAGCACAATTCTTAAAAGCTCACACACAAACATTATAACCTTAAAAAAAAAAATATATATATATATATATATATATATATATATATATAAGCAAAATTGAAAGGTTGAAAGTTGTCCAAGCGTGAAATGCATTTTACCATAGCCCAAAATGAAAGGTTGAAATTAATTCCAAACCAAAATTAGTTGCATAGAAACTAAAATAGGGAATGGGGCTTGAAATGTTGTTAAGTCTAAGAGTGAGAAAATATCTTCACATATACTAAGCAAATGGAATCGAAATTGGAAATAGTTCTCTTTTGTTTAGCATCACCTAGATTAATAGCTCACAAAATGGTATAGTCTCGCATACTAGTAAGCTTTTATTTTGAACCTTCAGATTCATGATCTCGCAAAGAGGGGCTTATCTAAAGCAAAGCTTAGTACAAGTTTGCGATGAACCGAGTAGCTCAACCACCGTTGAGTAGAAGAGAACAAACCAGACCTCATGCTTCCAAACTAACCGAGTAGGTCAACTACTTTTGAGTGGAACGGAACAAACTAGACCTGCTTCCAAACTAGAACAAGATTAAAATTTGCAAATATCTATTAATGCTATCAAGCAAGCACACACTAGGAAAATTCCTCCAACTATCCATTAATTGTATATACCAATAAGAAAAAGCAATGGAACTTACCTTCTAGAAAGCGCTACATTGGCTATAATTATGTTAAAAGAATAAATTCATGCTTTTTTTAAGAATAATTATTGATTTTTTTTTAAATCAATAATTACGTCGAAAGGCGTATATCTATTGGAGATGGGCACAATTAATCACCTTTTAATCTAAAATTCTAATATGATGGTTAACAATTGAAGATGTTGGCATATTCTTAGTCGTCCTCCCAAATCAATGAATGTGATTTACTCTTCATAACTTCCCTGTATTTTTGAATGCATCAGTTAATCTGTTTACTTTTTAACATTTACCTAATCATATTAAGAAATTACTGTACCACCATATGATTGCCACATTTAACTGATTAACCTTTGGAATTACCACATTTGAAATTAACTTTTAGATTTCCTCAACTCTATGTGCGTTTCAGCTGTCGGGAGGAAGCTTTGGCATCGCCTTTCGGCGTTCACCAGCTACTTTGCGGCTGTGATTTTTTTTTAAGCAAGTAAGGATTGAGGGTTTAAGAATATGTGTTTCTTTATTAGAGGTGTTTCTTTATTAGAGGTTACAGTTTCAAATTTAAAGGGGTAGGTTATGTAAATCTCAGTAGATTTTAGCAGTCAAATCGATGAGTCGAAGAGGTCTCTTATCCCCCAAAAACAAGGGATCTCATACACCAATTTGATATCTAATTTGACAGTAATCTTAATATTAGATTATTATTATTAATTACAAAGAAAACAAATAGTATGAAAAAAAAAGGAATGAAGAACAATAAATTCATTCCATTTATTACAATCATAGATCTATGAAATTCTTCATAGCAGGGAGAAAGAAGTTGGAAGTAGTATTGTTACATTGTTTCAACGCACTCGGCAATATGGGAAAAAAAAAGACGGAAAGCTAATGTGATCATAGAAATTCAAAAGAAACATTTTTTGTCATTGCATGAATACAATGTCAAGCAACGATTCAAATGTGAGACCGTCGCCTTAAAATCTTTGAAAATGAAAATATTGCAGTGGCATAAAATTTTGTGATGTACAATAGAAGCTAATGCATGCATTGCAATACAGTAAGAAACAATATCATTTGATTGTGTAATGAAACCGTCAACACATACTATCAAATGAGTTGGGAAAAAAAGGTAGGTCATTCCAAAATTTGCACCAATTGCTTCATTGATGCAAAGAATTATGCATCAAAATCGGCAACAAACATTGGAAACAAGTGAACAACCATTGGAAACAAGTGAACAACAACGGAAACATGAACAAACCTTCTTCGTGTTATGGTTTGCAACAAATTATGGACATCAATAATAGTATACTATTATTGTGAAAAGCATAACATGATTATTATAGTTAAAAGCATAACACTACATTCAAAGTAAACCAAACTATATGGGTTATTCAAATTACTCCATTTTTAGTGAGGATCTTATTTTGGTAAGTCAAAGTTTCAACATTTCAATCATTGGTTAAGAAACCACAATCTAGGGGCATTTAAGCCGTCAAAATCACTTGGGGATCGCACTGAGCCCACCAACCCTTAACATGGCTGGATTTTTTGGTGTTTCCTCTCGACTAAACACATCATAAGTGTATTGATTGAATTTGGGTTGCCTAACAAACAAAACCCACACCTTAACCAAATGTATTAGCAAGAATTAACCACAATTTGAATCTTAAAATCTACCAAAACAACCATTTTTTATCGAATAAAAAATATAACATAAAATTATCTTACATCAACATAAACAAAAACAACTTTAAAAAACAAATTTTAACTAATAATAAAAATACATTATATTGTAAAAGCAACCCAAAAAAATCTTGTTCGATATGCATTGAAACAAATGAGAAGAAGAGCCCAAAAAAAAAAATGATATAGAAACACTACACTAGAAATTGCAAGTTTTTTTTTCCATTGCAATGAAATGATCATGCTTACAAGTTTAGAACGTGCATTGTGATAACGTCACAACAAAATGTTTTTCTAGTGAACATGGCAAATTTATAGTGATCAAGTAAACATGTAATCTTAAAGTTCCTTAATATAAAGGACTATGTTGTCCACCGATATTGTGAAAGAACCATTTAGGAGTAGGCTTCACAACTTAGACAAAGTTGGGAAGAGAAATTATGGTGAATGTCAAGTTGAATTGTTGTATTGGATTTCACAAAGTGGAATTGTTATTATTGTTTTAGTTTTTGCTAGATTATATTAGAGTGGTTTGTTCGGTACGATGAGCTAAGTTATTTGGTAAAATAGAAGGTGTTATAATCAAGTGGTTGGACATTAAAAAAATTGATTTAAATGGGGTGATATATTATTTATAAATGAAAAAAGAAGATTATAACGCATAACATGAATTTTTCTTTTCCTTTTTTTTTGTAAAGGTGATAAAACTTATCATAACTCAGTGGTCAACATGTGGTGAGGAGAGTAATCACTCATTGCTATCTATGAGGACAGTCATTATTGGTTGCTATCAATGAATGTAAGTTGACTTATCATTGTTGTTCAAAGAAAACTACGCCGGCTGAAATGATTCATTGGTGGTCCGTAAGGGGGTGGAATTCTAGTCTTCTTCACTCCTCTTCACTCCTCACTCCTACTAGATGTCTCTAGGTCTTGAACCATTAACGTGTTTCCTTATGTTCGAAAAAAATGAGTTCCTAGCCAATTACAAATAGTTTTAGGTTTTATTCCAAAACCAAAAAAACAATTTCAATCTAAATAGTATTTACAAGAAAACTAATTTCCCTTATAATTATGATCAAAACTACTTTCAATAAATTCATAAACTTTTTAATAACATCTAACTTAAATTTAAAAAATTATATTCATTAAAAAAGCAAAATTAAGAAGATCACGTCTAGAATAAGAGAACACAGCTATAGGAATTCAATTGCATAGTTAAAAAATACAAATAAATATAAGTAAAACGACAAAACGCATACGATTAATCGAAAGTGAGTATTGGTAAAATAACAATTTCTGATATTGTGTATTAATTATATATGAACATCACCAAACCCATTAAGATTCTCCATTTATTAATATGCAACTTATTATGTTTGTCCATTTCTGATCTTGTGAATATTATATATGAACGTCACCAAACCCACTAGCATTCTCCATTTATCAATATGCAACTTATTATGTTTGTCCATTTGTGAGCATATGCTCTCATACGACGAGAGAAAGAAAACACAAGAGAATTTGGCAAACAAGAGAAGAAATAACAAACAGGGGCACAATTGCAACGGAATATCTGAGAAGAACTAACAAACAAGATGGAGGGGCACAATTGCAATAGAATATGTGAGAATTTGGCAAATAAGATAAAGGGACACAATTGCAATTGAATTTGTCTCGGTAATTTGAAAAATTCATTTTTCAAGAATTAAAATCAAAATCAAATTGGCATAAATCATTATAAAATTTTCATTTTTTTCAAAAAGCAATTTAAAATTCAATTTGTTATATTTTATTGAAATTAAAAAAAAAAAAAAAGGTGAGAAAGGCACAATTTTCTATGACCTTGAAACCAGCCCAAAGAGTGCCTCCCATGGTAGAAACTATGCCAATTGTGAAGAATCAAGTTTTAAGAGCTCCTCACTTAAGGTCAATGTAGACAATTTTTAAAGACAACAATGAGGGAACACAAAAGCCCTACAAAACCCTAATCGTTAATACCATACATCCATAGATAGCAATTGTTTTGTTTCCTTTATTCCCAAATCCAAAAGATAAGAAATAATATATCAGGTTTGGCAAATCCAAAACCTTGAGACACTCACCTTGGTTTATGAACTCAAACCTAGCTTGAGGAGGCATGCTCACAAGAAACAAGCGAAAACACACCACCGAGCTTTCTAGACCTCAACCTCTACTAGAATATAGAGATGTAACATGCTAGGATAATTCACCAATCTAATACCATGCACGAAGTCAGAGGGAGGACATGAAAGACATTAATTAGATGCATATGCAAATAGCAAATGATTTCCTATTTTTAAAACCTCAAAATATGCCAAACCAAAGAAACCTAGACACTTGCCACGGTTTCCTAGCTCCAATCCAACTAATGAAGATTAATTGGCTAGCCCAACATAAAACATGAAACCACATTAACTGCAAAGAACCAAGCCACCTTCAAGCCAATGATGGACCCAAACAAAACCATCATACATACACTAGACCAATCCAACACACAAAATCTCATCTAATAGATACACAACTTCAAGAATTGGGAAACCAAGATTGAGGCTCACATCATCACATGTCTTTGCTTGTAAGCAAAGAACCTGTTGACCCATGGAAATTTAAGTGAAAGCAATGACCAAGAAACTCAACAAAGGTAGTGACCAATCAAGCCACGAAAATTCAAGAAACAATTAGGCCAGGCAACATAAGCCCAATTACCTAGTCTCTAAGCACAAAACCAAGTAGAAAAGAGCCAAATTTGTCAATGCAAACTACAATAAAAATGAATGCTATGGACACATGCACAAACCATTAACCAAAACCAACCTCATTTTTTACCATGCACAACTTCAAGGGTTGGGAAGGAGACATCCAAAACCAAGTCCAGTCAGGCTGAGAACAAAACCAAATTTAGCCAATGCAAGCTATGAGAGGGGAAAAGATAAATTCACTAGCACACAAAGAATTAAGTATACGTGGGAGAAACAAACCCATGCACAAATTCAAGGGTTGGGAATCCAACAACCAAAACTAGGACTACTCTCTAAATGCAAAACCAAATTTTCCCAATGCAAACTATGAGAAAAACAAATGCCAACTATGAAAAATCAAGGGACAAAGCATGATATTGGAGCCAACATCATCCATTACCATGCACAACTTCAAGGATTTGAAGGGTGACAACCAAAACCAAGTCTAGTCTCTAAGCACGTAAACTAAGAGAAAAAAAAGAGTCCACATATTCAACAACTAAATAAACCCATGCACGACTTCAGGGATTGGAAACCTTATAGTGAAAACTAGGATTTCAAAACCAAAATCACCCAATGTTGCAAGCTATGATGAAAAAAAAGTAATGAGAAATTTGAGGGACACAACACGATACCTAAGCTAGCATAATCCATTACCATCCACAACTTCAAGGATTGGAAAGACAAAACCCAAAGATAGGGCTAGTCTCTCGACACAAAAAACAAATTCACCCAACACAAACTACGAGTAAAACAAATATAAGCTATCAAAAATTTGAGGGACAACTCATCACATGTCCTTGTTTACAAATAAAGGTCATCCAAATTGGATCATTATATAATTTTTCATCTATCTTGGTACTTTTTGGGTGGAAAAATCAGAGGAATTGGCTTGCAAGGCCCATTTTAGCGGTAAGTCCCAATTTGGATATTTGGGGCTTGGAACCTTCCAGATCCATTTTGAGGCATCAAATGGAATTTTTTGGGCTCAAAAATTTGTGAGCATAGCTCTCAATCCCTTGACGCTTTTCTACTTAGTGAAACCTTTTTGACGATGCAAAAAATTGCCTTAATTGGAGCTCGTATGCATAAGTTATGCCTCCCTCAAATTAACCTATGATCCAGGTGGATATTGGTGGTCACCTAGCTATCCATATTTCCAACTGGCTCATCTTGACAGTTTTCACTTCAACACATTTCTCTGTAATGGGGACAATTCTTTGTAATTGTGGGTTCTTCTCTTACAGGGTTGTCATGAATCCCTACAAAGCTTCTAGGTGGATTTTGGTGGCCGCCCACCTATTCCAACCGACTTATTTTGGAATTTTTCATGTTAGTACATCTTTTTGTACTTCCATGGTCGTTTTGGGGCTCTAAAAAGTGTTTTCTTGGCTTTCCACAGTCAAACTATAGACAAAGTCAAAGTTTGAAAGCATAATGCGTAGCTCTCAAAAATACCTTTCCAACGAGCTATCACATGCCTAAAACGGAGATCGTATGCAAAAGTTACGACCCTAGGAAGTTAATGTACTAACTTACCCCAACAGGGCCCACATGACTTTGGAGGTTCATCTCCTAGGGTTAGGTTTGTGGATGTCTAGGGTTTTGGCATTCATGTTTATCATTAAAATGCCTTTAGAGCCTCATTGTAATCGTCTTCTTGTGAATGAGCGTAGTCGTCACATCTCTTCTCAGAGATAAAGTTGCCACCATTCTAGCGAGTCTTGCACTCTGTATTTTTACAATATCTGTACAATTCTTTCATTAATAGAAATCATGTATTTATGTATCTCTCTGTTTCTGGCAATTTTCATGAGTATTTCATTGCAATATCTTTTCTTTCATTTCGTTTAGAACATAATCCAGATCAACCTACCTTGTTGACCACCATGGTACGAGTGGATGCCACATCGACCCCCATTACTCACACATTTAAGGCTAGCCATGTGTGGAATTTCAAGAAGATTCTAGAAGGTCCAAAACTTTATCACTAATTGAGGGTTGAGGATGCAAAAACCCTAACCCTAGATGGCTATTGGGCTATGTTAAATATCGAGCCGCTAGAAGGAGAAAGGGTTACATTCTTAACATTGTGCTTGTTCCATAGTTGAGCATAACATCTAGGAGTGGTATTTTGAAATCATAACAGAGGAGGAAGATGATCATGTACTAATCATTCAAGCCACGTTGTCAAAGGCAACTCCATAGTGAGTGCCCATTTCTCTATACTTGCATTTTGTTAATGAAGAAAAGAGACCAAAGCATAGGCCTCACCTTCTAGTTGGGTTTTCTCCCATATTGAGTTTCCCAAGATACACGTTGTGTTCATTTGTTTGGATAGTGTGTTTATTTTCATATTCTTTCTTTTTCATATTTCAGTTATTTCATTAATTTCAACAATAATCTAGAGAAAATAAATATAAAATCTAAGGAAATAAAGTTACATAATAAAAGATTTCATCATAATTCAAACTTTGTTGTGACACATTGTTCCAATGAAATATTCACAATAGTTTACATATCAAGAGGTAAATGAGACAATATTGTTCAATAGAGGCAAGAGCATTAAACTCCCCAATGTCCTTAGCATCCTCTCCGTATTGAGGCTCGTATTTTTATTTCCAAACCTTTGGCAAGAAAAAGAGGGCATGTTCTAATCAAAGTAAAGGAAAGAGGCATAAAAGAGCAATTAAAAAAACTATTTAATATTCTTATACCATGATATAACTTTGGGGGGAGGATTTGGCTTCGTATATGGGTGATTAATATGGGTGATTAATGTGTTTACTATATACTAGAGTGATTGCTTGGTAGGGAATGATAAATACAACCATACTAGAAAGAAAAGGAAATAAAATAAAACACAAGTTTGTTTTGGTAAATATAACTAAATTTTATCAACTTCACAAGTAATTTACAATCATGTTCAACTTGAAGAAAAGTACATATAATTATTGGGTTTGATATTCCATATTTTAACCCCTCTATTCTATATACCAGGGTTTGATATTCTGTATTTTGACCTCTTCATCCTATAGATTATATTTAAGGTCAAATATTTTAATTTTGATTTTCTAAATAATTCTACAAATATTCTAAAGAAAATGGAGGTGAAACTACCAAGTTAATATTTTACATTGGAGTAGTTTAATTATTCTGCTTTTGGACCCATATATAATTAAAATCAATTAAATCACTATCAAAATAGGTCTAAAAAATAGAACAATTAGACAATTCCCTTCACATCCCAACGTAAAATCACCAAATGGTGCTTTAAATGCCAATGTCTCTGCTAAAAAGATGTATTATTCCATGACCTCTTGAACTAATAAATCATGGTGAAAAATCTTATTAACTATTTATCATTTTAACAATCTTCTCAGTCTAATATTTGAATGAGACATTGGGATTAAAATGAGTGAATAAAAATCTTAGAGATGAGATCCTCTCACACATAATGTGTGAGCTATTGATATGTGGTTAATAAGCAACCAAATAAGCCTTATCAAACAAATAGGCCTTTACACTTTGGTGATAACTCAAAAAATGATAGCAATAATTTATTCATGGATCTCAACCATGGCAATGTGCATTAAATGTGAAGCGTCATGTAAAGCCATAGATCATTCGGTCTGTCGATTTTTCATTGGGGTGATGAGAGGTAACAGGTGTGGTTGATTGTTGTCTCCTAACATCAAGTATATGTTGTATACATTGTATTTAGTTCATCTAGCTTCCTTGATTTTTGCATATTTCTATTGGAATCCTCGTAGAAGCAAGTCTAGAAGTGAGCAAATGAAGCACTTCTAGACAATCTAATAACCTCTTGACCTAAAGTAGAAAACCATATTGATAATCTTCTTGGCTCTGTGGGATTGTCTTCAATAGATAAGTTTATATATTAATGGTTCCATTCAAGAGGTAAGGAGATAGGTGCAAAACATGGAATGATTGGATGGACATTGCCTTCACTAGGCACCATAGTTTTGTTTGTGTGGGAGGAAACATATTTAACTAGGGGTTGAATATTAGTTGTTGTAATATAGCGAAGGAATATGCAGGTTTGGATTTGATTGGTGTGTAATTGACTAGCTATATTGAACCCATTGAGCTTGATGTAAGCTTGTAGGCATGTATTAATATGTGGATTAGTTAAACTTAGACTTAGTTTAGGAAACATAGAAGTCCATACAGGACCATTATGGAGAGGGACTTCAAATTCGACAATCATACCATCTTAGAAATTCAGGTTTCCGGAATCCATAATACAACAAAGACTAGAAATCAATAAGCCTAGTTGAACAAGAGGATTAATTGTGAATTAGATGAGGCCAATATGTATATATTGATATCCCTTTTTTAGGCCAATTGAGATATCTTTAGGTTTGATTAAAGGAACTTGGTATGCATGTTTCTAAAGAGACAAAGGGATAGTCATAGTAGTATACCTAACTCTCCACAAAGCTTTGAAATCAAAGAACTTTGTTTCATAATTTTTTGATAGAAGGAGTTTTGGCATCTGCCAATTAGGAGAAGGAGAAAAATCTATAACATCAACTACAACATTGTTTTGAGCATCTTTAGAAACAATAGCTTCATCGTAAACTTGTGTTGAAGCCATGGTGCTTTAACTACTACTGAGATTTGTAGAAAACTACTTCGAAACCAGGTAAAAAGAGTTACAGAGGCATGTACCCGGTTGATGTCCCAGAATTACCAATATTTCTCTAGCAATTGGAACCTTTTGCCTAAACAATGAGTTGTGAAGTCTCTGGTGATTGCATTATGCCTCTCTACAACTTGGTCTTCACATATCAACTTCTTTGTCTCCTACAAAATCTACCCACAGTCTCTACAAAACCTAGTGGCTCTGATACCAATCTATGGAAGCTAGGATCAAATTATCAAATCAATGCTCAAAAGCATCTAAGCAGTGTTCGTAATCTAGAATCATGTATCGTCTTTGACCATTTAAGATCTCGGGATTGGCTTGTTATTCGATTTCTTTTGCATAATGAGTAAGCACAGAGACACAATAGAAGGATGTAAACAGTAGATGGAAAAAATGTTGCAGGAGCCTCGACACACATAATTCATTTAGAATGACACGGAGTATAGACAAGAGGTAGCTCATAAGACATACTCCTAGAGTTCCGACCACTTTAGGTTCTCACAAAGAAGAAACATCTATGTGCATGGGATTCTCAGAACTACCTATAGACTCAGACTCTTATACTTCTCTCCAAACTTATGATGCCAAATGAAGAGAGAAGTAGCTTAGATTATTTTGAGCATTGATTTGATAATTTGATCTTAGCTTCCATAGATTTGTATCAAAGCCACCAGGTTTTTCAGAGACTAAGATTTTTTAGGAGATGAAGAAGTCGAGACATGAAGACCAAGTTGCAGAGAGGTGTAACAGAGTCATTGGGGACTCCATAGATCATTTTCCATGCCAAAGGGGTTAATTATTAGAGCGATATCGGTAATTCTGGGAAATCAGTCAAGTACTTTCCTCTATAACTATTCTTACCTAGTTTCAAAGTAATTTTCTACAAATTTTAGTAGTAGTTAAAGCACCATGGCTTCAACAAAAGTTTATGGTGAAGTTGTTATTTATGTAGATGCTCAAAATAATGTTGTAGTTGATATTGTAGAATTTTCCTCTTCTCCTAATTGGCGGATGCCAAAATTCCCTATGTCAAAAATTCATGAAACAAAGTTCTTTGATTTCAAATCTCCATAGAGATTCATGTATACTTTTGTGATTATACCTATGTCTCTTCACAAACCTAAAGATATTTGATTCGGCCTCAAAAAGGGATATCAATATATACATATTGGCCTCATCCAATTCACAATTAATCCTCTTGTTTAGCTAGGCTTGCCAATTTCTAGTTTTTGTTGTATTATGGATTCCAGACACCTTAAATTCCAAGATGTTATGATTGTTGGCTTTGAAGCCCCTCTCCATAACAATACTATATGGAATTATGTGTTTCCTAAACTAAGTCTAGGTTTGATAGATCCACATATTAATACATACATGCAAGCTTACATAAAACTCAATGGATTCAATATGGCTAGTCAATCACACATTAGTCAACTCCAAACCTACATGTCTCCACTATGTTATGACAACTCTTTCACCCCTGGTTAAATTTTTTCTCCTACACCAACTAAACCGTGGTGCCCGGTGAAAGCAATGTCCATCCAATCATTCCATATATTGCACCTATCTCCTTACCTCATGAATGGAACCAAGAATATAGAATCTTATATATTGAAGACAATCCTACAGAGCCTAGATGATTATTGTTAGAATATAAGTGGATGTGCTCGTTTTACCATTGACGATACCCTCGTCACCCAACCACAGGCCGAAGCCTCCCTCCGAGCACCTTAACCTTGACCTGAGAATTCCTCTGGAAGCAAACCCTAGGCTAGATAGCCAAACAAAGAGTAGCGCATCAATCCCCAAGGATAGCGCATCACAAAAGACTGATAAGATGTTCCAAACCCTAGCCAAGAGATATCCAAGCCAATACTGAAACTAGTTGTTGTTGCAGCTGCACCTGCAACCCTTATCCAAACCTGCGCACCAGACTGCAACTGCAGTGCGCACCAATTGGGAAACTGCTGTGCAGAACTGGCTCTGTTTGCAACTGCTAAGATGCTACAAATGAGAACTGGCACCCTATATTTATAGTAATCCTGCCAGTTTGTTGGGGACGACTTCTCCTTCTGGGTATGTGTCTGTTCAGTATATTATTATTATTTCTGGCCGACTTCTTCTCTTGGAGGCTAATAGCCTAATATAAATTATATTCTTGAGCCAACAAGGCTT
>JZKD02S1941893.1:379840-403510 GCA_000966675.3 Picea glauca
CCTGCTAGTAACCCTAGCGGCAGTTCCTCAACGAGCTCAATATCTAGTGGTTATGTTTCCTTCCAGCATTTTAGGCTGACTAAAGGGGTGTGGGCCCATAACCTGTTAGAATATAAGTGGATGTGTTCCTTTTACCATTGACGATACCCTCATCACCCAACCACAGGCCGAAGCCTCCCTCCGAGCACCTTAACCTTGACTTGAGAATTCCTTCGGAAGCAAACCCTAGGCTAGATAGCCAAACAAAGAGTAGTGCATCAATCCCCAAGGATAGCGCATTACAAAAGACTGATCAGATGTTCCAAACCCTAGCCAAGAGATATCCAAGCCAATACTGAAACTAGTTGTTGCTGCAGCTGCACCTGCAACCCTTCTCCAAACCTGCGCACCAGACTGCAACTGCAGTGCGCACCAACTGGGAAACTGCTGCGCAGAACTGGCTCTGTCTGCAACTGCTGAGATGCTACAAATGAGAACTGGCGCCCTGTATTTATAGTAATCCTGCCAGTTTGTTGGGGCCGACTTCTCCTTCTGGGTATGTGTCTGTTCAGTATATTATTATTATTTTTGTCTGACTTCTTCTCTTGGAGGATAATAGCCTAATATAAATTATATTCTTGAGCCAACAAGGCTTCTAGGGTTATTAGCCAATTCATTAGGGTTTCTCTCGCTTTCCGGAGTCTTCTATTCTCGTCAGGTTCACACATGGGGGTAAATACCTCCCGCAGCTACCATAATATTAACAATTATCAATAGGGACCTCTACTTCAAGTCAAGACTTTATTAGATTGTCTAGAAATGCTTCATCTGCATGAACTTCCACTTTCAGGTCTGCTTCTATGAGGATTCCAACAAAAATATGCAAACATCAAGGAAGTCACCAACTACCTGCAATGTAAGCAACATATACTTGATGTTAGGAGACAACAAAAAAACACCATTAGAATCATTAGACAGATGATCATGTACATACAAGTAGTTTTGAATCCACTAGAAAACTTGTCACAAACTATAAATACTATATAGTCTAATGAATTATGAATGTCTATGATATGACCAAGTCTTCCCAAAGAAAAATAATAAAAGATTGTTCCTAAGAGACTAAATGATCGAGGATTACCTCCAAATACTACAAAGTTGATACTAGCATAACAAAACCTCACCATTGAAATGTAGTTTTTGGTATACATGAAAGATCTAGGAACCCACAAGAGTTTTCAAAGGACCCATGTGACCAAGGTCTAGGAACCCTGTGCTAGGCCCGAAAGAAGTTAAGCCCTTTGGCTTCAGAACTCTGGAGTGCTTCGACCCTACCATTTATAAATCGATCGAAGGCAGCTGATAGTTACGGTTACCCACCAGGTTAACCGGCACCTGGCGGTTTCCTTATCTGGGACAATTAGACTTGCCCCACCATTAAACCTTGACCCATTCAGTTATCACAAAGTAACATGAACCACCGATCTGAGAGTATTCGGGAGCCCTCTTGGCCGTTGGATCCACACCGAGGCAACTTCGAAAAATTCCCACTCCGTGAGAACAGGGATGCTATATAATCAAACTCCCCGAACATCGAAGACACAAAGTAATGAGAGTCGTGGATCTAGAAATCTAGTGGGAATCATTCTTAGTTGTTAGATCGAACTTAATGAAGAGGTAGCGCTAAGTACTTTGGTGAAGTCCTACTCCAGGAGGAAGATGGAAACTACACGCAAAAACTCCCAAATTGTTGGAGTTGCGAAGTAATGCAGATCGTCGATCTAAGGACCCTTCGAGATCCTTCTCAACCATCTGATCAACCAAGAAGAAGGCCTCATGTACAACACTTCAACGAAGTCCTACTCTGGGAGGGAAGGAGTGTGGAGCGGGTAGAAACCCTCGAACGTCAGAGCTGCGAAGTGACAAGGGTTGTAGATCTAGGAACTTTTCAGGACCTCCCCCGACCGTCAGATCTAGGTCATGATCATCCCAGTGCTAACCACTTTGGGAGTAAGGAGGAAGACACACCATGGATCCCCCGAACCCTGAAGTTACGAAGTAAGGGAGGTCGTTGATCTAGGGATTGCGTGGACACACCTTGACTGTGAGATTGAAGGGATTGGAAGGCTATCAGTTCGGAGTGACGTGGCACAGTGACGTCATCCAGGGTGACATGGACCCACGATCAACGTGCCACATGTCACATGGATTTATGCATTTCTTAGACCTTATAGGTCCATTAACATGTGACACATGTCACCCACAAAAGGGACCACATGTCATCTCTGTCTTGTCGCGTATCACACCTAGCACTCACTGCTTGGTCCATTTGGCGGGAGGAGCATATGGGACCCACTTGTGTTTTCCTTCGCATTTAGTACGTCACCATGTGCGAGGCTGGACCCTTCAAGAGTTCGGGAATTCGAGACTCCGAGGGTTTGGGAAGCAGTGTCGTGGGTAAGTTAAAAGGTTCGAAGGTCGGAGCCACGTGGAGAGATTTCAGAACCTCGGGAGTTCGATAATTTGGGACTCTGGAGGACATGTGTGCAAAAGAGAAAGGGGGCGTTCAAAGCCGAAGTGTCGAATGTCGAATTCCCCGCTAGCTTGTGTGCCAGCTGAGGATTAAGCCCAGTCATGGGATTGGTTGATGTATGGACCTTCCCTATAGAGGTAGGAACCTAGAGATGGTATGAACGAGATGGAGCCAAGTGGGCACCACGTGGCCCTCAACCAATGAATGCCCGAAGAACTTCGGGAAGTCATAACTTGTAAACCATAGGTCGGTTTTGAGCATGGTAGCAGTCATTAGAACGCTATGGGTGAGTAGAAAAGGATGCAAACCTCAGACAAAGGATTCAAGATGTTTAAGGAAAAAGAAATTTAGATGCCCCATACCAAAAAAAAAGTTATTTAAGGGGTTGGGTGTGTTACAATGGTCCTAGTATAATTTGGAAAAAAAGTTCTAGTTCTAAAAATCCAGTATTAAAAGCTATACATATAGAAGAAGAACTAGAAAAAGATTTTCTTGAGTTTGTGAATAAAAAATCCCAATTGGCCAAGGATCAAAAGATTGTTTATGTCTTAGCTAAAAAATGGTTTGAAATTAAAATCTAAATCCCTAATGTAAAGGTTGTCTCTAAAAATACAAAATATAATCCCAGAGACCATGTTGGGAAATAAAAGATATCCATTTGTAGAGAATCACTATACATCATCCTCTACTCATAAAATATAGAAACCTGCTGAAAAATCTTTAGAAGGATACAGACGTTCTTTTACTACCCTTAATGATGCAAGTCCCATCTTTGATTTCGATTGTAAATCTCCCTTATAAATAATGAAATCACTCCATACATGGGAAGGATGGACCCATACTCAGAGAGATTTATCCAAAAATCATCTTTCATATTTAGAATTAGCCGCCAAACTCACATGGGGATTTTCAGGACACCTTGCTCATTGGTGTGCTCAACTAACTTAGGGAGAAAGAGATAATATATTGAGGGAAGGTCCTCAGAGAGATTTATCCAAAAATCATCTTTCATATTTAGAATTAGCCACCAAACTCACCTGGGGATTTTCAGGACACCTTGCTCATTGGTGTGCTCAACTAACTTAGGGAGAAAGAGATAATATATTGAGGGAAGGTACTCATCCGGGCTCATTTGATCCAATTCACAATTTGGTCAAGGCTGCAATAAAATAATTTTATGGAGATTTCAAATCTAATCAAGACGACTTATACAAATATTTTCATTTCTCATAAATTGTGTGAGCTGTCATTAAAAAATGATTATAAATGTTTAATGTAAGATTTAATGCACAGATCAAGAGAAGGAAACAATCATGAATTCAAAAGATACTATATTTCATCTTGGTCGGGAATAATTACTAAATTGGTTAGAAAGAGATTTTAAGAACTTGGAAAGAAAATTGAAGACTATTCTCTTGTAGGACTTCACCAAGAGATAGAAAAAACATTGTTGGATGCTTTTGTAAAATTTAAATGAATTCAAAAGATACTATATTTCATCTTGGCCGAGAATAATTACTAAATTGGTTAGAAAGATATTTTAAGAACTTGCAAAGAAAATTGAAGACTATTCTCTTGTAGGACTTCACCAAGAGATAGAAAAAACATTGTTGGATGCTTTTGTAAAATTTAAATCTTCTAAACAATTGAAAAAGCATTCCATAATGATTAACCAGCCACTTTGTAATAATTTCAAAGAAATATTTTATTATGGTTGCTACAAAAAGAAGAAGCAAAAATCTTATGTTGCATGCACTTTCTCCAGCAAGAAGAATGGTAAGGAGGAAATTTGTATGTACTCATCTAGTGCACTTAAAGACACTCAAACAAGATACCCTTCAAGTCATAAAGAGATCATAGTAGTCAAAAGAATTATTTCAAGATTTAGATGTTTCCTTAAACTTATCAAATTTACAATGTGAACAGATCTTGAACAGATCTTAAACACATGGCATGAATGCTCAAAACCCAAAAACCGTTGGAACAAGGTAACAATAAAAGTTTCAGGTGGAGCATATGGCTATTTGGATTAAGATTCAATACAAACTTGGTAAAAAAATTAGGAGACTTATTAACAAGAGAAACAACTATGAGAACACTAAGCCTAAATGTAATCATGCAAGCAATAAAATAAATGAAGCTTCTACATCAACAAGCCAAACTCAAGTGAGCCAGAATCAAGCAAACCATCCTACCAGAAATCATAGTTAGAACTACTTTTTAAAAAACAATAAAAGAAAGTCCAAAGTTACCTAGTATTTTAGAAAAATGGTCATTTAATTATGATTTAGAAAATAATTATAGATATTTTGTAAGGTCTCAATATTTTTCTATACATGTCCTAGATCATGAACCCCACATTGGTGAAACAGTCTTAGAGTGTCTTGATAGTAGTTGGGATTTTGGTGATCTCTGAGATCATTAAACTCATTAAATATAGAGAATCAGTATGGATTGTGTTTGATTGTTCTTGAATCATCACACCATTTCTAGTAACTTCTTAGTTTTGTTTATTTTTATCCATATTCTCACCATGTATTGATATAGACCTTAAGGGACTTCAAAAATATATGGAGCTTAGCGTAGATCTAAATGAAGGATCCAAATATTACCACTGATATTATTTCCAAGTTGATTTTATGCACATAAGTATGGAGCTAGTAGTTGAATATCCTTCTAATGGAAAAAAAATGGTGGCATGCCTCTTCCTAGTTCGACTGAAATTTTATGTGAGTGTTTGGCCTAGGAGAACATTGAAGCTCACCTTTCCAAGAAGAATTATGAATCCTACCTCTTATGGCGCCATATTGTATTGATCTTGATCCTGACCTGGACGATATGCTAGACACAAGAGATTTATATATGGCGTATGTCAACATCCACCAATTGCATGCATGGAGTCCTGGTTGAAGCATGGTGGACCCAAATCCTTTTCTATATAGGATTATTTGTACAAAGAGATATGATAAGTCTTAGAGTCCATGAACTGGTCCCCACGTGGCCTAGCCTTTAAGGGACGAGATAATTAGTCATTGTTTGTGACCAACCCAACTCCATAGGAATATTTGTCATGAAAATTTTGTTGGCTATTTGTCTGTGTCCAGGCCTGCGTGCCTTTGTTTGTCAGACTAGATAAAGGAATCTCTTTCAACAGAGGCTTGGGCGCCAATTATCTTTTACTGTGTGATGGTTGTTACTTATCATTGGTTACCGATTGTAAAAAAAAAACTATAAATAAGCTACTCCTCTCTTCATTTGGCATCAAAAGTCTGGAGAGAAGTATAAGAGTTTGAATCTATAGGGAGTTTTGAGAATCCTGCACACAGAGACGTGTTTATGCTCTATGAGAACCTAAAGTGGTCGGAACTCTAGGAGTCTGTCTTCTAAGCACCCCCTTTGCTCTATGTCACTCTGAGTGAATTATGTATGTCGAGCCTCCTGCTCATTCTATAAATATTTATTCCCATAATAAAATACCTATTTTTCATCTCCTATTTACATCTTTCTATTGTGTCTTTGTGTTTGCTCATTCTGTGCAAAGAATCGAATATCATGTGAGTCCTAAAACCTTAAATGGTTAAAGACGATACTTAATCCTAGATTACAAACATTGCTTAGATTCGTTTGAGCATTGATTTGATCATTTGATCCTAGCTTACCAATTCTAATATTCGAATGCCACATTGAGATCAAAATGAGGATTTAGTCTAAACCTTCTATACTTTTTACTCTTTTTGTCATATTTCAGGTCAATTTTACTCAAAATCCAACGACAAATTGTTACAATTGCATATTTCAATTGTTAAATCTGAATAATAAGAATCCAATCACAAATTGTTACAATTACATATTTCAATTGTTAAATCCGCATAATGAGAATATTTCAAAAAAAAATCACTACACTAAATCTATTTATACATTAAAAATGCATTTTAATAATAAAAAACTGTGATTTCATCACCAAAACTTCACCTAAAATGAATTAACCAAAACTCATCGCCTAAATAGCTCGGAGATGATATCCTCTCACACAAATTCCGTGAGCCGCTGATGTGTGGTTAATAAGCAACCAATTAAGCCTTATCAAACAAAAAGGCCTTTACACTTTGATAATAACTGAGAAAACGATAGCGATAACTCGCTCATGGGTCTCAACTATGGCGGTGTGCACTAAATGCGAACCGTCATGTCGACCGTAGATTGGTCGGTTGGTCGGTCAGTCGTGGGGGTGATGACAGGTAACAGGTGTCCGGTTGCAGACCTTCAATTAAATACGTCTTAAAATAAAATCCGCTTTACCAGGTCCAGTTAAAATGATAAAACAAACTATCTGCACGCACTTCAGCCAATTAAATTAAATGAGGGTGATGATCTGCACGCACTTCAGCCAATCAAATTAAATGAGGGTGATGATCAGATCTCTGCAGTCCGCTTCCATCGCTCTCGGATCGAATCGGCCCCGTGATCAGCACAGAACGTGGTAATATTTCATGTGATTGATTTCATCAACAATTTCGATAAGGCCAAATGCACCCTCCTACGCCTATTTCCAAGAAATTGAAGTCCCTGCGTCTTTTACCGTGAAATATATCCTATTCGCTAAAGGACAATTTTCTTTCAGCTGGCGCCATGCAGATTGTCACTGTTCGCTGAGTTTGTAGACTAAGGCGACCATATTTAGTGCACTTTAAAGAGTGAATTACTTTGCCTCTGTCCAGTCCACAAAGACTTGGGCTTTAAAGAATTTTTTTGCCTCAACACTGAGAGCTATGGACTGACGCTTGAAATTAGGGCAAAGCTTTGGTTCTTGGTTGCAGTAGGGTTTATGGCTGAAAAACCAGGTCTTTGGAGAAATTTTGCAGATGCGAGTTAAACAAAAAGGAAATTGGATTGAAAGTTTGACATAACGCCGGAATTAGAGAAAATCTGTGCATATAATTGAGTGCTTCTCCGTAATCATATTAAATAGTTTGTAACTTTCCGGTCAAATTTGTAATGCATGTCCAGAAGATCATCTTGTCTCGAAGAAACGCTCAGGCAATCAGCTGCCTCAGACAAGTTTGTTAAAGCAAAGACAAATGGGCATTCGTATGTGTATACAATCGACTTAAGCGGGTGCTATATCGTTAAATTTAGGTAAATAAAGGGGCAACTGAACTTGAAAGCCAAAAGAGGGTAAATTTGATAATTTTACGGCTGTCAGAAAAACGGCAACGCACAGGATATAAAAATGTACACGAGAAAGAAGCTAGATTCATCCGGTGGAAGTTCGGGCCGGACTTTCGATCTCAGGGCCATTGCAGCAGGTTCAAATGGAGCACTGGTTAGTACACTAAAACTGTATATATATTGCTGTTTTTTTGAGTTTGAAATCACAGTTATTTGGCTCCGTGATTTTGTGTTTACATCTTAGGATTTAGCACGTTATGTTGACGATTTGTCTGTGTCTGATTGCTTGAATCTAAGGACGTAACAAGGCATTTTAGAGCTCGATTATTTAGCTATGTCGGATCGTTTTATTTCTTGTTCTTGTTTACATGTTACTCTGTCAAATCTTACATATATATAAACTCCCGCTGTTAGATTATCTTAAATTGCGGTTAGCTCTTCATGGGTAATATGTCGGATTGTTAGGTAAATTTGTTTTCGCAATTTATTCCAATCAACTTCTTGTCATAAAACAGAGAAGAAATATCACTAGATTGTTCTAACTTACTCGACTTATAATGACTTATAATGGTAAAATGACTTCTGTTAAATTGAACGATATGTATAAGGAGATCGTTTGTGAGTGCTTCGACTTGAATATGACACCTTTTGAACTGTCTAAAACTATAGATTAAAAGAAAGTAACTTTGTCAATCCATTTACAACTAACTCATCCTCATGTGATATGTATTTTTAGAATTTTGTAACCTAATCCCTTTTGGGCGTGCTCTCATGCAAGATTAAGTTTAGCGTTTGTGGCAAAGTAACTTTGGCTTTTTCATAGCCACAACTTAGTGGTTTCACAATTTATTTATTTTTCCCCTAGTTGGACCTTCATGGACTTACAACCTTGCTTTGTGATGCTCACAAGGTTTTGTATGGCAACCTTAATTGACTTGCATTTTTTCTTGGTGAAATCTTTTGATATTTAATACATAAGTTTCTCTTGGAGTTTGTTTTTCCTACATGACAACATTGTTGTAGGTTAAAGGTTTTACGAAGGGACGATTTTTTCCGGGGATATTTGCCCAAAATCCGGCAAGAAATTGTGAGATTTGTATATTTGAGTGATTATTTCTGTATAATCAGAGTGCCCTAGGGATTTTTCAACATGTTGAATCCATTTCTTCATTCAAAGATGGATTTTGAACAACAAAAATTTGTGATTCATGTAAATTTATATCGTCGGATTTCGGCGAAAAAATTCATTTCGTAGAATAGCTAAACAACGCCTTACAACATCTCGCTCCAACATTCCCACAAGGTCTTCATACTTAAAAGAGTATCCAAAACAACTTCTAGTCTATGAATGTGTGTAGTTCATAGCTTTCTTATATTTACCTAGATATTTATAACCTCTCAAGCCTCTGATCATAGTAGAAATTTCACATGTTTTGATTTCAACAAAGACGAGGGTTTAGGTTTTAACCATTTTGCAAATTCAAATCTTTGATTTTAGCACTAAAATTTGGAAATGTTGTATAGGAAATATTCCTTTACCTACTCACTAATTTTCGTAAAAAAAGATTGAGTTTAAGAGTTGCTACTATGTTGCAAACCGAGTGTGGCAAAAACTTCTTGTGTCTTGATTTCAACAATGATAGGGATTTAAATTTTACCCTATATGCAACCTCAAATGTTCAATTTTCGATATAAAATTTGAATATGTTATAGAGAACAAATTCATTTACATTCCCACAAATTTTCCTCAAAAAATAATGATTTTAAGCATTGTGGAAAACCTCAAGTGAAGCATGATAGAAATCTCATATTTCATTCCATGAGTTCATTTTTCAGTTTGGCTTGGACTATTTAAACCATGATTTATGGATTGCATCTAGCACTGAAAGATGTGATTCTTAATTGTACAGAAGTGGGATTGATTAAATAATTTCTTGGTTTACCTCAAGAAATGAAAGAACTTGGAACCAAATAGTCATGACTATTTTAAGAGCACATTTCAAATATTTGTGAGTTTCATGTAATTAGGGCCTTTTTCCTTTGAAGGTTGTAGAATGTTAACTCGAGAGAGGATCATAGCCACTAAGAAGTGTGAGAGAGTGTAGAAGTGCATGCTTAGCCTTGTTGAGTGTTGTAATAATTTTCTAGAGCCTTTTTTTCCAAGGAAAACCTCATGGGGAATCCTAAGAGATGCTTCCCCACCTTCACGAATGACAATCATAGTGAACATGTTGGTGTAAAGTAGTTTACCTCACCCATAGGGATTTGAAACAGACACTCGCTAGCATGGTACTAGTAGAATGTCAAACAACATTAGCCTACAACCAGTTGAGTTAATCCCTTGGACTCCTAGAGGCATTTTAAATCCTCTGTGATTTTAATAAATATAGAAGAATTGTCATTGTGTGTATTTTTGCAATGTTAATTTTCAATTGTATTGGCTTGATGTTATTGTTGTTGTGTGTAGTTTCATATTGTAGATTAATATATGCATCCTTTTGTAGAAGAGATAAAACTTGCAACTTGTGTTGTAGTATTGGTTGCATTAGTGTTCTTCAATGTTGTTATAAGGCCAAATATTAAAATTTTGATTAGTAAGCGCTAGATGCCAAGGAGGTGTATGATCCAGATTTATGAGCGGAACGAAATGAATAACAAATTGAATACAATAACACAGAGATACGGAGAACAACAACAGATATACAGTGAACAATAACTTCTATTGAATAAATAAAATAGGCTGAAACTGTAAAACTGTAGAACTGAAAACAACTTGCTCAAACGATGGTAGTTTTCTCTGAGAAGAGATGTGGCTGCTACGCACATCCGTCTGAGTAGAATGATTACAATGAGGCTCCAGAGGAATTTTTAACATTACTCATGAATGTCAAAACCTTAGGCATCCAAAAACCTAATCTTAGGAGATGAAATGTCAAAAGTTATGTGGGCCCTGATGGGTAAGTTGGTACCTCAACTTCCCGGGGTCGTAAATTTTGCATACAACCTTTGTTTTAGGCGCGTGATAGCCCATTGGAAAGGTCTTTTCGAGAAATACATATTTTGTTGTCAAACTCTGACTCTGACTACAATATGACTGTGGCAAGCCAAAAAAACATTGTTTAGGGCCCCAAAACGACCCTAGAAGTATAGAAAGATGCACTAACATGAAATATTCCAAAATAATCCAATTGGATTAGGTGGGAGGCCACTAATCTCCACCTGGAAGCTGTGTAGGGCTTCAGACAACCCCAGAATTGTAGAACCCGCAATTAAAAAGAATTACAGAATAACATGTTGAACTAAAAACTATCAAGAGGAGCCAGTTGGAATAGGTGGGTGGACACCAATATCCACCTGGATCAGTCCTCCACACTTAGGAAGCAATCGTCTCCATTACATTCAGTTCCCCCATTAGGTGAGAAAATTTCTGTTGAATTTGGCTCCGGGTGAGCCACTTGCCTTGGTGCAAGAGCTACCCTACCTTGACAACCCGATAAAGTTGGATCCTCTATTGGTGAGTTCCCTTGACCTGTGTGTCCACTATCTGATCAGTGGATGCATGTTCCATGTAGTCAGGGTTGAGATATGTTGGTGTCAATTGTTTTGCGATCTCCGAGGTGTCCAATAATGGTGGAAAATATGGTCGGAGGAGGTCCACATTGAACACTAGGTGCAATCCAAGGAAGGGGGGAGTGTTGAGTTCAAAATCATTGTCACCCACAGCCTTGGTGATAGTGTAAGGCCCATAGCGAAGTGGACGGAGTTTCCGATGGGTCCTTGTAAGGCATTATTTTTGCAAATGTAACCAGACCTTGTCTTCCACCTTAAACTTGTGCGGTACCTGGTGTTGATCATGACGTTGCTTGTACTTAGCATTGGCCTTTTGAAAAATCTCATGGACCTATTGGCAGATGTGTTGAATCGGCTCAATGAATCTGGTGGCTTTGTTGGCCTCAGACTGACCATGGGAAGAATTTGTCTGTGTGGTTGCAAGAGGTAGTGCAACATCAATGGGACACAAGGGTTGGAATCCCATCCCCACCTAAAAGGGTCTATGGCTAGTGGAGCTATGTAGAGCCTTATTGTAGTTGTGATGAACATAGGGAAGACTCGCATCCCATGTACGTGAATTCTTAGATTTATACATGTGCAAGATGTGCACAATCATTCAATTGACGGCCTCTATTTGGTCATCGGTTTGAGGGTGGAATGTAGTGGATTTAGTGACCTTGGTGTCCAACATTGACTAGAGACTCGACCAAAATGTGCTAAGGAACCTGTTGTCCTGATTAGAAATGATGGTCTGTGGTATCCCAAAATGGACCCACACTCATTCGAAGAAGAGCTCGGTAGTATTTGTCATTGTGATGCTCTTCTTGCAGGCTGTGAGAATGGCCATCTTCAAAAACCGTTCAACCACCATAAATACACAATCATTGCCTTGCTTGGTGGATGAAAGGTTAGACATATAATCCATCGATATGGATTCTCAAGGCCTCTAAAGAGTAGGAAGATGGGAGTATAAGCCTTGCTTCTTGATGGTTGGCTTGGCAATGGCATATGCACTGCAAGATCTTATATACCTGTTGACGTCCTGTTGAAGTTTTCACCAATAAAAATGTTTTTGTAGAACAACCACAGTTTTCTCTATGCCAAAATGTCTTGCCATCCAACTATAATGAGCTTCCCAAATCATCTTTGCACACTCGCTTGCAGGAACACATAGATGGCCTAGATGGCATAACAGTCCATCCTGAATGTGAAAATTGGTGACATTCACACATGTACCTAAGAGCTGATAGGTGGTGGTGAAGTGAGGATCTCCCTAATAAAGTTGGGGCCACTCATATGCCTCATGCCCACAGGAATGGAGCATGGTGGTGAGTGCAACCATGAGAGGTCGGCTGAGGCAGTCAACGACACGATTCGTGCTCCATGTCTTATACTTGATGTTGAGATGGAATTGTTGCAGGTATGTGGACCACTTTGATGGGGGTCATTCTGCAACTTCCCTTGTGTATCTATGAATTACAGAGGCTTGTGATCAGTGTGGATGATTGTCTCCTTCCCCATAATGTAATGTTTCCATTAACGATAGGCTTGCACAATGGAATACATTCCCTTGTCATAGGTGGGGTATTTTCGGATGGTATTTGAGAGTGTCTCACTATGGTATGCTACTAGATGACCATATTGAGTGAGAACTGCACCTACAACATATTCAGATGCATCAGTCTCAATCTCAAACGGTTGTTGCAGATCGAGTAAGGAGAGTACTGGAGTTGAGCATAAGTGATTCTTTATATCATCAAATGCTCGTTGTTGTGCCTTCCCTCATGTGAAATTAGACCTACCACTGCCCTTGGTCACTTGACTAAGGGCCCATGCAATATGGGAGAATCCCAACATGAACTGTCGGTAGAAGTTGGCAAGTCCCAAGAAGCTATGAAGTTCAGTTAGTGTGGTCGAGGCTAGCTAGTCATGGATGACTTGGATCTTAACTGGATCCACATGTACCCCGTGCTCATCAACAATGTGGCCCAAGAATTGGACCTTGTTCATGCCAGGAGCATTTTTCCAAGTTAGTATATAGCTTGTGTTGTCGTAGAGTGCTCAAAACCTGTTGAATATGTCGCATGTGCTCCTCCCAAGTTTTGTTGAAGATGAGGATGTCATCCAAATATACCACCACAAAAGAGTTGGTGAAGGGTCTCAATACATCATCCATCAACCTCATGAAAGTGGTTGGTGCATTTGTTAATCCAAAGGGCATGACCAACCATTCAAAGAGACCTTCTTTAGATTTAAAAGTTGTCTTCCATACATCAATTAGTTCGATGGGAACCTTGTGGTAACTAGACTCTAGGTCAATCTTGTTGAAGAACTTTTCCCCCTTGAGTTGGTCAAGAAGGTCATCAATTTGGGGAATTGGGTATCGGTTCCTCACTATGATTTTGTTTAATGCTCTATAATCAATGCAGAGCCTCCAGGTCTCGTATTTCTTCTACACTAGTACAATCGGGCTTCCGTGAGGGGAGGAGTTGGGTCTGATGTGCCCCTTTTGAAGAATATCTTGGATCTGACACTTGATTTCATCATTTTCCATTAGCAAGCGATGATAGACTGGTCCATTAGGCAGAGGTGCACCAAGGGTTAGATCAATTGGATGCTTGACTTGGTAGTGCATCAGTACCCCGTTGGGTGAGGAGAATATGTCTCTGTACTCTTTCACGATCCTGTCCACTTGATTCTACTACAAAGAGATGCTCTGTGTAGAGGCCACAGATGTGGCGGCGACCTTCTGCTTACTGTGAGCATGGATCACAAAGAAGACAAACTTCTCAGTCTTTGAAATGACCTTACTGCATTAATTAGCAGAGATTAAAGAAATAGCGATAGGCGGCGCTACCTCTGGTATCCTGTACAATTGTCTACCCAAAGTAATAATAACATTGTGGGGTCTAGACTCATACACAACATGTATCTTCCACAAATATGGTTGTCCGAAAATAACATCACAAACTATAAGGGGAGCAATATCACACAATACCTCGTCTTTGAAGGGCTTGATGTCATAGGGAAAACGACATTGTAGGTTGACGCAAAGATCTCTTCCTTAGCGAAGCCAACCGATGGTGTAGGACTGTGGGTGTGGTGTCATTGTTAGGTCCAGTCACTTGACAACCTATGTTGAGATCAGGTTCTTCTGACTACCACTATCTTCAATTAAATGAAGCGGAGCCCCCTTTACCCACATATGTGAGTGAAAGAGGTGTTCCCCTTCCTCTGATTCTTCTGTTTCGCTTGGCTGGACTTTGGTGGTAGTGACAATGGCGTTGGGTTTGGCATTGATAATCCGCTTCCCTCCTTTTGGATTTGATTTGGAGTCAGAATTTTCCTCTGAATCAGAAGCTTTCATCTCGTCCAACAGTGACTACTTGGAGCGACATTCTTTAGTGTTGTGTTGGCAAGGGATTTTATGGTATTCACACCATATTCTCGTGTCCTTCTTCGAATTCTCATTACCCTTCTTGTGTCGCGACTTAGATTGGTTGTCCTAAGAGTGGCCATCTTTGCTCTGTCCCTTGTTTTGTGGGTTGGGGACGCCTTTGCCCTACTTCAGTTGTGATGAGTTTGCAGATCCAAACTCTCACCTCTTCTGCTTAAATATTTGCTCGATCTTGACAACATATCTATAAGCCGCACCTAATGATGTGATGTCCAGAAAATCCATTTTTGTTTGAATGTATCTATGCAGACAGTCGCAGCATTTGAGCACCAGATGTCATTCAAAGTCTTTGATACCCAATTTGGTGTGCAGGGTATGGAAAATATTGGTGAAATCTGGTATTGTCTGGTCCCTTTCTT
The DNA here is from genome assembly GCA_000966675.3 of Picea glauca. Lineage (NCBI taxonomy): Eukaryota > Viridiplantae > Streptophyta > Pinopsida > Pinales > Pinaceae > Picea > Picea glauca. The sequence goes on from JZKD02S1941893.1 coordinate 394,890, forward strand.
AACGCAGTGTGGTCCATCTTGTGTATTGTCCTCGTAGCTTCCAACAGGTAGTATTGTTCTTTAATGGCATCCCTGAAGGAATCCCATGTAGGGGGTGACCGAAAATATTGTAGATTCTTCTATGGTCCTTTTCTCAGAGTAAGTATCCCACCAATCCTTAACATCGGGTCAACCTTGAGGAGTGCAAAAGTAATATTTTCCCTGTCGAAAAAATTGTGGACCGAAAAATACCCTTCGAGCAGTTTCAACTATTTATCTATAACATCTACATCTATCAATCCTTCAAATAATGTAATATCAAAATTTACTTGTACCTTGAAGGGGGTTACATGGTCGCTTGATGAGGTTGTGTCTCCTATGGGTGTCCGTCAAATGATCTGTGCAAATTTCTCCATCATTTTGTTCTTTTGTCGCACAAGTGCTTCCTCGAGCAACATTTTAAAAGGATATCTTGCTCCATTATCTTTCTCTTCATCCCCCATGGGTTGTTGTCGGGCTCGGCACGATCGATATTGCAAAGGCTTGACTGGTTCGAGTCCCAACTTCTTGTACCTAGATCTTGTAAGGGACATGCACGAAGAAAAATAAATGAAGAGCAGACCGCTCTGATACCACTGATCCGGATTTATGAGCGGAACAAAATGAATAACAGACTGAATACAATAACACAAAGATACAGAGAACAACAATAGATATCCAGTGAACAATAAATTCTATTGATAAATAAAACAGACTGAAACTGTAAAACTGTAGAACTGAAAATAACTTATTCGAATGGTGGTAGCTATCTCTAAGAAGAGATGTGTTTTCTATGTGCATCTGTTTGAGCATAATGATTACAATGAGGCTCTAGAGGCCTTTTTAACATTACTCATGAATGTCAAAACCCTAAGCATCCAAAAACCTAACCCTAGCAGATGAAATTTCAAAAGTTATGTGGGCCTCGATGGGTAAATTGGTACCTCAACTTCCCAGGATCGTAACTTTTTCATACGACCTTCGTTTTAGGTGCGTGATAGCATGTTGGAAAGGTATTTTCGAGAACTACACACTATGTTGTCAAACCCTGACTCTATTTATAGTTTGATTGTGGCAAGCCAGAAAAACACTATTTAGGGTCCCAAAACGGCCCTGGAAGTACAAAAGGATGTACTGACATGAAATCTTCCAAAATAAGTCAGTTGGATTAGGTGGGCGGCCACCAATCTCCACCTGGAAGCTGTGTAGGGTTTCAGATAGCCCCAAAAGTGTAGAACCCACAATTACAAAGAATTAGAGAAGAACGTGTTGAACTAAAAACTGTCAAGAGGAGCCAGTTGGAATAGGTGGGTGGCCACCAATATCCACACGGATCAGTGTAGGACTCCATGTCACTTATTGGGTATCAATAATATGCAACATAAACTTGATTTATAATATGGTTGTGATATGTATGGAGATGGTGATCATTCAATGTCACTAAAGAACTAGTGGGCACTTAATCATAGAGTGTTGAAGGGTCGAGACTAGATAGTCTACCTAAAGGTGTTGGGTCTCCTCCTAATAAATTATATTACTCAGTTCACAAAGGAAACTACAATTTTTATCAAATTATATTTTTCTAAACATCTTTGAGGTTGAGGATTAACTTTTATGAGATTTGATAGTCTGTCGAACAATGATAACATAAATCTCTTATACTTTTCATCCTTACACACTCCCAAAATATTTCATTTTCATTTTTAGCTTTTTATAGGCTAGCCCATGCATATTTTTTCCTTCCACAAAATTACCTTATAGATATTTTACAACATCACAATTTTGAATGTATGAGATGCATTGCTTTCATCTTAACCCTTTTGGGGTTTTTTCTTCTTACATCACAACATCCTTCCATAACATTCATAGAAGATCATCATCCTATTCATGCTTCCTACTTTGTCTTCATCGATTCCCACTCCTAGCTTGAATTTGGCTCAAATAAATATATATGATGAATTGAGAAATTAATATTTATAAGGACTTCATAGTCTACCTAAGCGAATTAGAAAAACTTTATGTTAAAGTTTGTAATACAAAGTTTCAATCCTTCTAATTACATTGAAACTATCCCATCTAAATTTATAAACGTATTTAATTGCATGTGCCTTAAATGTGTAAGGTACCAGATCTATTATAATAGTTGAAAACATAAATATTGTAGAGAATAACAGCGGAACAACACAATAGATGAAACCACAACACCAAAATAATACCTTTATTGATAGGAAACAATGTTCACTTGCCTCTTTGAGGGTGCAACCTTCAACAGAGTAGCACTCTATTACAATAAGTCTCAAGAAAAAAGTTATCATGACTCCTACTCTTATTTATACTAATTCTATCTTCTAAAGATCATTCTAAAGGAAGATTCTTCTAGAAGCAGAAAATTCTATTAGGTCTTCTTACATTGACTTATTACAATTTATTAAATAGGCCTTATTAAATAATGTTGATCTTTATTAAATGGAAATATATTATTCTATCTACGTGAGGGGTTAGGGAGGTTCGGTCCCTAACATGCCCCCCGCCCTTGAAAAAGAGCCTTGTCCTCAAGGCTTGAGATGAGGAAACTTTTGCAGAATGGTAGTCGGCTCCCAACTGACATCTTTGAGAGTTGTATATTTCCACTACACTAACACTTCCTTGATGGTGCATTGATGGAGACGACGCTCGTGTTGGTCCAATATTGCTTGTGGTTGCAACCAAATGGAACCTCCTTCACCCAACTGAAGGAGACTAGTTTGATTTTGGCACTTAGTACCGATCACCTTCTTTAAGCATGAGACATGAAAAAAAAGATGGACCTTAGAATGACTAGGAAAAGCTAATTGGTAAGCCACCTGCCCCACTTACTTGAGAATTGTATAAGGACCGTAAAATTTGGGAGCAAGCTTCTGACAGTAGTCTGTTTTGAGTGAAGTCTGCTTATAGGGTTGCAGATGAAGAAACACTTGGTCCCCTTCAATAAATTGTCATTTGGAACGACCTTGATATGTTTGTTGTTTCATGTGATTCTGAGCCATGGCCAAATTTGTTTTGAGGGTGCGGAGAATGGCCTCATGAACTGTAAGATTGTTTTTAACCTCCTAAACCTTCGATACACCAGGCATGTGGGAGAGAACCGATGGTGGATTTTGTCCATAGACTGCTTCAAAATGAGTCATGTGAGAAGTTGTATGGTAAGATGTGTTGTACCACCATTCAACGAGGGGTAACCACTGAGTCCATTGATTCTGCCGTTCATATGCAAAACACCTCAAATAGGTTTCCAAACACTTGTTGACAAATTTAGTTTGGCCATTAGTATAGGGATGATAGGTAGCGCTGAGAAGAAATTGGGTGCCCTGGAGATGGAACAATTCTTGCCAAAAATTGCTAGTAAAAGTGGGATCTCGATCAGAAACAATAGAATGAGGCATGCCATGAAGCTTGAAGATATTATCTATCAAAATTTGAGCCATTGTGGAGGCTTTGAATGGGTGTTGGAGAGCATAAAAATGAGCATATTTGGAAAGACGATCAACTACCAGCGTGATGATTGGTCTGTTTCCTGATTTAGGTAAGCCAACAATGAATTCCATAAAAATATCCTGCCAAATTGTCGACGAAATCAAGAGCGGTTGGAGTGTTCCCGGGGTCTTGATTGTTTCTCCCTTATTTCGTTGATAGACATCACATCCAGCCACAAAGGTTCGAACGTCCTATTTCATACCATCCTAGAAAAAAGAGCATTTGACCCTTTCATATGTTTTGGTGAACCCTGAATGTCGGTTGTGGGGGAAGCATGAAGCTTTGAAAGAACCTAAGATTTAAGTTGTGACTGCTTGCTGAGATACAAACGGTTGTTGTACTGAAGATCGTTATTGTGCCAAGAGTACCCTAAAGAAACTGAAGAATTGGGTTGCAACTGTTGGATAAGGCCATAAATTTTGGGGTCTTGCGGCCATTCCTAGTGAGCATATTCTAGCCAATCTGGTACAATTAATGAGAGAGAAAGAATGGATCCTTAGTCTTCATATTTCCGGGAAAGAGCGTTAGCAACCACATTATTTTCCCTTCTTGTAAATTATCTCATAATCATATCCAAATATCTTGGTGACCCATTTTTCTTGATCTGAGGAGGAAAGTCGTTGTTCCAGAAAATGCTTGAGGCTCTGATGGTCGTTTTTAATTTGGAAGTGTTGTCCCAATAGATAAGGATGCCATAGATCCACAACATGAAAAATATCCAATATTTATTTTTCATAGATTGATTGGCCCAAATGGCGCTCCAAATTTTTTTTGTTGGTGAAGGCCATCGATCGTCCTTCTTGCATGAGAAATGCACCGATTCCTTTCCCGGATGCATCACATTCCAGGACAAAATTCTTTTTGAAGTCGGGAAGGGCTATGATAGGGGTTGTGCACATAGCCTCTTTCAAAGCATGGAATGTTTGATCAACTGCAGGAGTCCAATTGAAATCATTCTTTTTAAGGAGAGCAGTGAGAGGGGCTGCAATTTTTCCATAGTTCTTAACAAATTTGTGATAATAGCTCGTTAAACCCAAAAAACCATGCAAACTCTTGAAAGTTTTGGGGCGAGGCCAATCCTGCATAGCTTCAATTTTCTTAGGATCCACCCTGACACCATCCTTGCCAACAAAATGACCCAAATATTCCACTTATGAGGCTCCAAAGGCACATTTGGATTGGTTGAGGAAAATATGGTGCTGAGAAAGGAGATGGAGAACTTGATCCACATGGGAAAAATGGGTTTTCCATGTTTTACTATAGATAAGAATATCATCAAAGAAAACTAAGACAAAATGATAGAGAAAAGGACGGAAGACGTGATTTAGGAGACTTTGGAAAGTGGAGGGGGCATTACACAGGCCAAAGGGCATGACCAAGAACTCATAGTGGCCCTCGTGAGTTCGAAAGGTCGTCTTGGGAATGTCAGCATCTTTCATATGTATATGGTGGTAACCAGAACGAAGATCAAGTTTAGTAAAGTAGTGAGCACCACTCAATTCATCCAATAGATCATCAATGACAGGAATGGGAAACTTGTCTTTGATGGTGAGTTTTTTTAGAGCACGAAAGTTGGGACACATGCGCCACGTGTATTCTTTTTCTAGGGTCATGACCACATGATAAAAATAGGGGTTGGTACTATGGCAGATGACACCCGCATCGAGCAATTCTTGAACAATTTTCTCAATTTCATTCTTCTGGGCAAAGGGATGATGATACGGGCGGACATTCGGAGGAAGACTGCCCAGAACTAGAGGAATGGGATGATCATGAAATTTGTGGGAAGGGGGAAGGCCATGGGGCGTGGAAAAAATAGTGTGGTGTTTGGAAAGTATAGATTGGAGGTCAGGATGCACAGATGGTGTCTCAACTACTTGAATGGAATTGAGTTGGGAAATAATTCTAGAATGGCCTTTTTTTAGGAGATTTTCCATTCGATGGGAATTGATGATCTCAAGGGAGCATGTTGTGATGCCTTGGAACTTATATTGTTGGTCGTCCTGTTGAAAATGCATGGTAAATTCCTTAAAATCCATGAGGATGGGATCGAGAGTGTGTAACCATTATGCACCTAACACAATGTCACAACCACCCATGTCTATAGCGAACATATGAGATTTCTGGTTGTACTCACCAATTTGGAGACACACATTTTTACAATGCCCCCCACATTTCATGGAACCTCCATTGGCAATCATGATTTGAAAATTGTTGATTGCATGGATATAACAATGGGTTTCTTGAGAAATGCGTCATTGGATGAAATTATGAGTGCTACCACTCTCAATTAGGATGATGACCTTCTGGTTTTTAATGTAGCCAATTAGATTGAGGGTTTGGGGAGTAGAGAATCCAGTGAGTGCATTCAAGGAAATGACCAGTTCAACTTCTGGTGGATCAGATGGTGGAGTGATAGGCATTGGATTAGGTAGCTCAGCTGCATGAGAAGCCTCGATCTCGTCTTTAGCCACATCCTCAGATATGGCCATGAACAACTTTTGTTCCTTACACTTGTGCCCCAGAAAAATATTTTTCATCACAATTATAGCAAAGACCTTTGAGTTGGCGTTCAGTCGTTTCTTCCTGGGTTAATTTTTGGATCTTGAGAGGGGTGGTATGAGAGGAACGAGTGGAAGGGTGAGGGCGTGGAGAAAAAGAAGGTTTGCGGTGTTGGGAAAAAACAACATGTTGGGATTCCTTTGCACGTTGAGTAGCTTCCAACCAAGTCTGGGGATGAATCATGAGGATTTGAGCTTGGATGTCATCCTTGAGGCCACCAATAAAGCATTCTCAGAAAAAAAGTATCAGACATGCCCTCTATTTTGAAAGCTAATTGCTCAAATGTAGCTATAAAGTCTTCCATTGTACATGATTGTTTCAATTTGGTCAGACGACCCAGGGAGTGTGTATCAGTGTCAAAGTTGTCATAAAGCCCAGCCACAAACTAGGTCCAAGCCACATATCCTTGGCGTGATTTGCGATGCCATTTCCACCATTGCCAATGTTCAGGGTCCAAATAGAGGACACCGTAATGAAGTTTGGCCAAGTCATCAGTGATGCCATGCAAGGAGAAGTAGTGTTCCATTTGAGTGGCCCAACCAATGGGATCCAAGCCATCAAATTTGTTCACCTCCACTCGTGGGAGATGCACATCACGATGAAAAGGGTTGGAATGAAATTGCTAGTAATTGGAGAAAGTTGTACCTTTGAGGTTAGAAGGTTGATCATATGAGGAATCGATTCCAGAAATGGGCAGTTTTTTTAGGACCTTGGCAACAAATGAGTCAATTTGAGACTCAAGGTGGGATTTAAGCTAGCTCGAAAGTTGGGAATTGATGTCCTTCTTCAAATCCTCTTTCAGGGGGTCCATTTTGGACTCAATGTGGGAGCTATTTGGTTTTCAAGGCCTTGGTTGCGAGTGTTGGCCATGGTGAGGGGAAAACATAGAAAGAGGTGGGAAAGAAAGGTGGGTGAAAAGGGAAGGTGGGTCCACGAAAAAACAAGGCTAAGAAATGATAGGTATCACTGTGATCAGGACGAAAAGAGGAGTCCAAGGGAATAGATCCCAAGAAGGGGTGCTGGAAAGGGGGTCGGGACCACAGGTAAAAAAAGGCTAAAAATTGATAGGTATCACTGCGATCAGGATGAAAAGAGGAGTCCAATGAGATAGGTCTCAAATAAGGGAGTGGGAAATAGATCTTGTCTGTTTTGTTTATGCTTTTGTCCCAAGGGTTAGGGTATTCAGGGTTTCTGCAGACAAGGGTTTTCCATGTGTTATAGATCTATGATATATGTGCAGGGTCCAACAGTAGTACTCAACCCAATATCTCATGGCACCAACTAAGGAGGCTAGACTGTGCCCTTAGTCGTACTACCCAACTATCCAGGTACTAGAGAGTATTTTCCCGAGTGTCGTTCTCGGTAGCACTATAGTAGTCAGGCGGCTGAGTGGTTTATCTATGGAGGGCTTCATGATATCTAGGTCGATCTGTATACAAGTGATGTCTGATGTGCTACCACTCAAAGGGGTACTAATAAGGGTTACAAGGGTGGCCAACAATGTGCACTTAAGTACCACTTGTAGTTCATGTTTGTATGCTTCCTCGGTTGTGGATTTATGCGTTGAACGACAGATCTATGTAGCTTTAAGACATTGGAATACGTCTCTACCTTGAAAAAAATAACCCACAATTTTATGCCAAGGAAAGTGCTTTGATACCACTTGTAAGGTACCAGATCTATTATAATAGCTGAAAACATAAATATTGCAGAGAATAACAACAGAGCAACACAATAGATGAAACCACAATGCCAAAATAATACCTTTATTGATAGGAAACAAAGTTTACTTGCCTCTTCGAGGGGGCAACCTCTAGCAGAGCAACGCTCTATTACAATAATTTTCAAGACAAAACTTCTCATGACTCCTACTCTTATATATACTAATTCTATCTTCTAAAGATCATTCTATAGGAAGATCCTTCTAGAAGCGGAAGCTTCTATTAGGTCTTATTACATTGACTTATTTCAATTTATTAAATAAGCCTTATTAACTAATGTCAACCTTTTTTATTATATGGAAGTATATTATTCTATCTTGAGGAGTTAAGCAAATTAGATACCTAACAAAATACTCATACTAAAACTAATGAATAATAGTTGATACGTTCATCACATGTCCTCATGACTATAAATTCTACTCTACATTTAATTTCATAAACTACTTTGTTAGGTCCTTCCAACAATTCCAACAATATTAATAGTTGTTATAAATTGATAAAACCAATTGAGAGAAACTACAAGTATTAGGTGTGTCTTAAACATTTAAGAAATCAATTTACTTATCATACCACAATTATATATTACTATTGAGGACTTTCCAATATTCCAAAGCAGATGTGGCTCACTTCGTCAAATCGACACTCTCACATTCCTCTACAAATATTTAGAGAAGCATGTGCAAAGAATTCCCCTAACAATTATTTTCATTGAAAAGGTCATATGCTTGCCCACTCGCAAAATAATCATATGATTATTAGGAATTTAAAAAAAATATCATATGATTATTGGGAATTAAAAAAAAAAAA
>JZKD02S1941893.1:437069-456573 GCA_000966675.3 Picea glauca
GAGTGACCTCTAGTAACCCTGTTTACCCCTCTTTGGCCATGGCTATAGTCTAACGGGGTGGTTTAGACCATTAAGCCTCCTCTTCTGGAGCTCCTATTTGGAAAGGGACATTACAATGACCCCAGAACCACATAATTGAGGATAACCCTCTACCACAAGATGGTGGAGGAAGCTTGGAGAACCAAAATGTTGATAGGTAAGATGTGTGCGAACCGGGGGGAGTCCAACAGGACGGAAACCAAAAAGCAAAAGAAAGAGCGCACATGAATTCTCAACTGCCTCAACAACCTGGAGATGGGGGTAAAAAGGCCAGTGGAGGACCAGAAAAGACAACAAGAGAAACTGGAGCGGATGGCAGGACAATTTCATCTCTATCTACGCTACGTCCACCATATAGATATCACTCTAGTCAACAGTAATGGAACCCCAGCTTGCATCAGAAAGCTACGTCTGGTGGAACAAAGGGAGGAGGATGCGGCACAACAGAAAGGGGACGCAGAGTACCCCATGAACCTAGACTAGCGCAGGACCGGCCCAGACCTTGTCTTTTAGGGTAGGAGCTCACCCCACTATGTTCAGACTTTTTTGATTTCTTTTGATGAAGTTTTTAGACTTGATTATGATAGCCTGGGTTGGTTTCCCGTTATGGCAACCCAAACACTTTTTGTTCATTTTCAGATACTGCACTCCAATAACCCAATATTATGTCCAATTGTTAATTTGTCAATTAAGATAAAAAGCAACTTCAACTTTTTGATCTTGAAGTAATGGAATGGATGAGTTAATATAGAAGAGTAGAAATATGAGAAAATTATCGTAATTGAAGTAATGGAATGATTGAGTTAATATAGAAGAGTAGAAATATGAGAAGAGTATCGTAGTGTGTCGGATTGTCTTGGTAAACTTACTTTAAAACAGAAGTTAATATAGAAGAGTAGAAATATGAGAAGATTATCGTAGTGTGTCGGGTTGTCTTGGTAAACTTACTTTAAAACAGAGTAGAAATGTCTGAAGATTCCAAGTTATCAAAATTACGGACCGTCAAATTGACTGCAATGGTAAACAAATCTTCATTGGCTAAAGTTGGAAACAAATCATTTTGAAGTACAAACTTACCTCACTTTATCTCCAACAATGTCAAACTTAATTCATTCTCGTGAATTAAATGTTTACTTTTGTGGCATTAGGTCTTCCCTTTTAGGAACTTTGCGTTTAATTAGACAATTGAGGTTCTGGTTGGGAGTTACCGTGGGTAGAGGTAAGAGTAGGTGGCTGAAGCTCGAAACTAATCATTTCGAAGTGAAATCAAACTTACCTCAATTTAAAAATGTTAAATTTAGTTCTTTCTCATGCTCTAATTTACTCACTTTTTGCAGCACACTAGACATAACTCTTTCGTTGGCATTTACTTTGGGTAGATTCCAATTATTAAATTAGCATATGTTTTTATTTTTTCACCAATCATAATTTTAGTTTAAATCATGTTTTTAACTGAATAAATAGATTTAGAGCTCTTGAAAATCTCTGGAACACTTGAATCTTTAATTTCAATCATTAAAATCTAATCTTTTCTAAATTTTTGATTTAAGTTTAACAAAACTGATCAAAAAATACTCAAAAAAATATAAACTTAAAACATTTAGAATACATCTTCTCAAATCATTTTTCCATTATTTTACTTGTTAGAATTGTTTTTTTTCCTAACTAACTCATGATTGCCACATATGGTAATCAATATATTTTTTTTTAATCCTAAATTTCACTGTTAAGTACAAGATTGCAAATTGAGTCTTAACTAAAAGATGAATACATACAGTTGAGGATTTCCCAAGGTAAAGTCCCACATCTCTTAATTGGATATAGATCTCAATGATAGTTGATAAGGATGAAGTATTATGTTAAGCAGGCCCACTTTGCACTCAATTTATAAAAATAAATCGATTTAGAGTTTACGTCATCCACAGAAAGCAGATTATTATTTTTACACTGTGTTATTAGAATAGTTTTAAAAGTATCTGTCAAGATGCTTTAAGAAATTTCTAAAATAACTTCATTGATAAGAAAACAATTAATTTTGAATAAACGGACACAACAATCTGCCAAGTGGCTCTTAGAATGATATTATTGGTTAATACTCATGATTTTGGATTTCTACTTATCTATGTTAACATAAATCTCATTAACCATTGGTTAATGCTGATGATTTTGGATTTCAACATATCTATCTTAATTTAATTTTGAACCAAATATTTATAAATTTGGTTAGTGGAGACTTTCGGTAACCACCAATATTAAACTAAGTGCCGCCTATATTATATAATTGAGTGCTTAATTGTTTATGAAGACTTTCTGGTATATGCCATTATTAAATTAAGCTGTAAATATCTATTTATATATAATTAATAACAAGTGCTTGCAAAGATCATGGAAATGGACAGAAATCAGCTACAAATATATTAAATTTGTTTAACAGTAACCCATTGTAAACGAAGGTAAATTTACGGTAGTACGAGAGCTGAAATGCAGCATCAAATCCGATTCACGGGCGTTTGTTCTTCGATTTACAAATATATTTCCTATTTGGAATCAAGGTGCTCAAAACTCCATTAAGAGGAGGATTAAATGTCTTCGGAGCTTTGCTAATCATAATGGGATAAGTCAAAAATTGTTTTTAAATTACTTTAAATAAAATCATCGTGGGAGAAATCTATTTTTGACATTTTGGAATCACTTTTATAATTTTAAAATATATTTTCTATTTTTTATTCTAAAATTGTTTTAAATTATAAAAAATATTTTTTATTCTAAAATAATTTTAAATTATAGTAGAAGAAGTTTATTTTTGACATTTTGGAGTTGCTTTATAATTATAAGATATCTTTTTATTTACTATTTAATTTTTCTTTGGGATGGGATGTGTTATGTGAGGTGGTGTCTCAAGATTGAGAGGTTTAATTTTAACATTTGGAGTGGTTTTTATAACTATAGATATATTTTTTTCTATTATTTAATTTTTTGGGGATGGGATGTGTTATGTAAAGTGATGTTTTTTAATAGAATGGATTGTCTAAATATTGATTATAAAATATTTCTTTTAAAAAAAAAATTACAAATTTGTAAAACATCATAACTTTGAATTCATAAAATGGATAAATTAGAAATGAAACTTTGTGTGATTTGTTTTTCTTACTTCACATTTCAACTTAGGTTTCTACTAGATGTTTTTTTTAAATTTCCCTCTTCATTTTTTAAAAGTTTCCTCTTCATCTTTGTAAATTGAATTAGTTAATTCACTAGATCAATACATGGGTTCTCATTGGAAGTTGTTAGGCAAAAAAGTTGCAATAGGGAATTTGGAAATGCACATATGTTCCTTTTAAAATAGCCTCTACCTTTCAAACCACCATGAAGTTTATCAAATAAGAATTCAAAAGAATACACATACTTTATAGAATTGTGCAGATGTTAATAATATGCACGTGCTTTAGAAATGCACCCACTTTGAGTCAATTGGGCATCACTTTGAGGAAAATTGTTATCCTCCCCACCTAAGTTCAAATCCCACTTTATGACATATTGCCCATAATGGGTCAATGGTTGATGAACTATATATTATCTATTAATAAGTTGTTGACATGGTTTTGTGCCTTAAAGAATCTAGGGTTTACTACCATCCTTAGAATGAGGGGAAGTGTTTTGAAGGTTTCACTTGAGATATATTACATCACTTTGGTTGTAGCCACACACATTATATGTACATAAGCATTAATTAAAATGAGGACTATAGTGGCTAATTAAACTGAGGATTATAGTGGCGATGTTACACCTAGTCTTAGGATCATTTCATATCACCTCATCATTGTATTCATTGACATTTTATCATTTTTAAGGCGTTGGATCATAACATTTGGCTTCCAATGGCAATATGGGTGCTCTTAGGAGGTTTTTCACATGATGAATGGGTTTTGAGGAAAACAAGAGAATTAGGCTCAAAATGAAACTTCTAGGGCCCATGGGCCATGAACAAGGTCTCAAAATAGCATACATGCACTTTAAAGGGGATATTAGACCTTCAAGTGGAATATGGCTACTATAATAATGGGTTGGACAATAGGGATGTATCTCAAGGCCTTGCTCATGGGTGGGTGAGAAAAATAAGGTCCTTAGGCCCTAGATGAAGCTTGTTGGGACCAAGGCCCATGCATTGGAAATACATGAAAAAAATGTCTTCAAGTACTTCCATATCTCAGTGTGAGTTTATAAAAAACATGTAGAGTGAGTACTAGTTGGATGCCTACACTTGAAATTTGAGTGAATCTATGAAAAAGATAAATTAAAACAAAAATGTTTCAAGGTTACCCTTTAAAAATTCATAACTCTTGTTTTATTATTTGAACTATTATTTTATTATTTTCTTTATAAAATTCATTTTCAATCTAAAAAAACATTTAATAAGGTTTTTAACCATCAAAAAACCTGTCATAACTCTATTGTCAACTAGCACTGGGGACAACCATCATTGACTACTATCAACAAACACTCACAAGGCCACCTAGAATAACTCGTTAATGGTCGTAAGGGGGTATGGTTTCACTCCTACCACATGCCTCTGGGTCTTGGGTTGTTAACCTATTTCCTTATATTCGAGGAAAACAAAAGGGGACATGGTTTCACTATCACTACTACTATCTGCTAATGCAGGTTGACTCATCACCATTATTCAAGGAAAACCAGGCCACCTAGACTAACTTGTTGGTGGTGTGTAAGGTACAAGTTTTTACTCCTACCACATGCCTCTACATATTGGGATGTTTAACATATTTCCTTAAATGTGAGGAAGACAAACTCTTAGCCAAAAAAAAGGAATTTTAAACCACTCTCCATATTTCTTTTAGGTCTTATTCCAAACCAAATTGCACTTTCAACCTAGATAATATTAAAAAAAAATTATTATTCATTAGTTAAAATTATTATTAGTTAATTAAATATATCATTAATAAAAATAAAACTTAACTTAGGGACACTTATGTGACTTTGCAAACCAAAATAGCGGACGGTGAATAAGCATCCACTTACGTTTCAACCCTAAAAAAACACAAAGCTCTTTAGACCTTGTAGGATAACGAATTCAAAATAGTGATAATTTTTTTCCTGGATAGAGATTCCAGGATGCATTTTCGAGCTGCAGCAATGGTGATTGCCATAAATGCAAGGTGTCATGTCTGGTATATATCCGCTGGCCTGTCGTGGGGCCAGGACAGGTGGCCAGTAGGTAATACGTCGTTGAATAAAAAATCTGCTTTTCCAGGTTCGGCTACAACGAAAAAACTGTCCGCAAGCAATCAGATAAATGAAATGTCGGGGACAACCAGAGCTCTGCAAGTCCGCTTCCATCGCTCTCCGATCGGACCGGCCTCGTGATCGGCACAAAACGTGCCAATATTTCATGTGTTTGCTTTAATCAGCGACTTCTATATATGGCTAAATGCACTCTTCTACGCTCATTTCCAAAGAAAATTAAAGTCTTAGCATTTTTCCCCTTCTACGCTCATTTCCAAAGAAAATTAAAGTCTTAGCATCTTTCCCCTTCTACGCTTATTTCCAAAGAAAATTGGACAAGGTTCAGCGGGCGCCATGAAGATGATTAAAATTGTCAGTATACGCTGAGTTTGTACACTAAGACAAATATATTTAGCGCGCTTTAAAGAATGATTTCTTGTACCTGTTCCTTGCCTCCAGTTGAAGAACTACGGTCTTGGCACTTGAAATTAGGGCGAAGCTTTGGTTCTTAGGAATGCAGTAGGGTTTATGGCTGAAAAATGAGGTCTTTGGAGAAAATTTTCAGAGACGGAATAACTAAACGGAAAATTCGATCAGAAGTTTGATATTAATGGATCAGAAGTTTGATATTAATACCGGCATTAGAGAAAAGTTGTGCACATAAATGAGTGCTTTTCTGCAAAAATTAAAGAATTCGTATCTTCCCGGTCAAACTTGTAGGTGCATGTCCGAAAGATCATCTTGTCTGGAAGAAACGCTCAGGCATTCAATTGCCTCAGACAAGTTTGTTAAAAGCAAGCCGTACAGATATTTTTTTGTGTATACAAATAACCTCAACGGTGTTATCTCGTTAAATTTAAGAGACCAAAGGGGTAACTGAGCTAGTGCGGTGAAAATGTAGAAGTTGAGTTTATTTTATTGTAGGATCCAAGGAAATAGAATTCGGAGAAGATCCAAACGTGAAAGCCAGCGGGTGTAAATCTGATCATTTTACGGCTGTCTGAAAGGGGCAATGCACAGGATATAAAATGTACACGAGAAACAAGCTAGATTCATCCGGTGGAAGTGCTGGCCGGACTTTCGATCTCAGGGCAATTGCGGAAGGTTCAAATGGACAACTGGTTAGTACACTAAACCTGTTAAATTGCAGCCTTTTTTAGTTTGAAATCACAATTATTTTTTCTGTCAGTTGTGATTACTTTGTAGGATTTAGCAAGTTATTTGACAGGGTGACGATTTGCCTCTGTTGTTTTATTGTTCTTGAATTTAAGGACGTAGCAAGACATTTTAGAGCTCCGTTATTTGGTTCTGTTATTTTAAGAGCCGAATTGCTTGAATCGCTTTATTTCTTGCTATAGTCTGGCCGCCTTGTTTCATACTACTTTCTCTCTCTCTCAAATTATATGTTTAAAAACTCCTTATGTTAGCTTATGGTTACTTCTGACTGAGTAATATGTCAGATTGTTCAGGTAAATGTAATTTTGCCAATTTAGGTCAGAGCAATTTAACTTCTTGCGGGTGTGTTGAAGTAATTGATGAGTTAATTTAAAACAGAGGAGTAACGTCAGATGATTATCCAAGTTACTAAAAATTAGCCACAGCCAAATTGACTGAAAACTGGAAACAAATCATCTAGAAGAAGTCAAACTTCCCTCAATTTATCTGTCACAGTGTTAATTCAGTTCATTCTCATGCTGTAAATTACTCACTGTTTGCAGCAGATAGGGCACAACTCGTTAGTGGAGGTCTTCTCTTTTGAGAATTTTGCATTTTAGCTACACAATCTAGGCTCTAGCTGGGAGTTACCGTAGATATGGTCATTAAATTAAATCGTATTTCAATCTTTTTACCCTATAAAATGAAATTTGCGGATCCTACCATAAAATCAACACATGAATTTTAACTGGTTTACGAATGCCACATTAGGTTAGTTTATATTTATCATTGATATACCTTTTTTAAATCCTGAATTCACTGTCAACTACAGGATTAAAATAAATCAATTTAGAGTTTAAGTTATCTTTGGACGGAAATCCATTAAGGATAAACCAGATAAGAATTCAAAACCTCCATGTTTTCAGAATAATTTTTAAAGTACTTGTTAAGATGCTTTAAGACATTTCTAAGATTGCAAGAAAACAATTTATTTTGAATTAATTGGATAAGACAATCTGCCCAAGAGGCTGTTAGAATGATACAATTGGTTACTGCTCATGATATTAACCTAGACCTTAGTCCTTGTTATTTTCGCCTACATTTGTTTTGAACCAAATGTTTATCCATTTGGTTAACGGAGAGGGGTTGGAAACGGAGAAGGGTTGGAATTTGAAATCCAACCGACCTTTTGTTAGATAATAATGGCGAAACGCCATAGTTAGTAAATAGTTAAAATTGTAAGCAAGATTTGTGATGAAGTGGTTTTCAAATCCATCAATTTAAAAGGTTGTTAGGTGTTACTCTAACCTATAAATATGTACACAATTTATCAAATTAATACATAAATATGTACACAATTTATCAAATTAATACATAGATTATGTGAAAAAAAACTCGCTTGTAATTTGCCCTTGTGGCCGCCTCTCTCCCTGTGATTGAGATTGATCTTTGTTATTGAGATTGATCTTTCTCAGTTTTTAATTCCTTTGACGTTCTAAACCAATTTATCACGTGTATTTTACATTTTAACGAATTCTTGTGACGGGTTGTGAATAGCTGACTGTATTTGACGGGTAAATTACCGCTCATCAAATTCCATCCCTAATTTTGGAAACATCTGAGTAGATATTAATTTTGGAGACTTGGTAAACGAAAAGTTACGGTAGTACAAGAAGCATTTCATATTGGTTATGAGCATTGTTATGGGATATAATATTTATGTGAAGTGGTGGGAAGGATATAATATAAGTTTTCTTTGGGTGTGTTATGCGAAGTGGTGTTTCTATATTATAAAATTGATTGTGGAGTTTCTATGATCATAAAAATTTTAGTCTTCTGCAAAATTTATCTTCTCACTGTCACAAGTTTGAATCCTTAAGATGAATAATTTAGAAATTGAACTTTGTGAGATTTGCTTTTATTCCTTCTCATCTTCATCCACTCATGCTTTAGCTCGACTTCGACGCAATGTCTTTTTTAAAAGCTCTTTTTTCATCCTTGTAAATTAATTATATGAAATTGCTTAAATCAATACATGGGTCCTTCCATGAAGTTATGAATCTATACATGGGTCCTTCTATGAAGTCGATGGGAAAAAAAAGTTACAATGGGGAATTTGGAAATTCACATAAGTTTCTTTTAAAATTTTGAAATTATCATATAAGTTGTCACAAAGTTTATTAATTAATGGGAAATTTGGGAATACATACATGTTTTTTTTTAAACTTCGAAATTGCTACAAAGTTCATTAATTAAGCATTCAAAAGAACACGTATGCATTATAGAATTGTGCATGCATTAATAACACATACGTTTTAGAATGCATACACATTAATAATGTGTGATTACCATAAAACATGAGTCAATTGGGTGTAGCGTGAGTGGTTGTGAGGAAAATTGTTATCCTCCCCATGCAGGATCAAATCCCACTTTGTGGCATTTGCTCATAGTGAGCCAGTTGTTGATGAGCTATATATGATCTATCATGAGTTGTTAATATAGCCTTGTGACCTGAAGAATCTAGGGTTTACCCTAAGCATCATTCTTGAAATGAGGGGAAGTGCTCGAGAGGTTTCACTTGGGATATGTTACCTAGAAAAAAAAGGTGTGCATGTTCCATAATGTTTGTGTGTTATTTTTAACATAAAGATAGTGTTTTAGTAATTTTGCCATAAGATTTACTCTAACATCATTTTTTGGTGTTCTTTAGACCATTGGAAAAATCTTGAAGAGCTCTACAATGTTAATGTTACGATTTTATATTTTTTTGTGTAGATATTTTCTTATCTTCAAAAGAATAGAAAACAAATCTCTAGGTTGTGATCAATACCTCAAACTACCATATAAGCCCTCTAAATGGTATATTTGACCTCCAATGGTAATATGGGTGCTCTTAGGAGGTTTTTGACACAAGGGATGGGTATCAAGTACTTGACAATTGCAAGGGGAGGAAAACAAGGGAATTAGGCTTTAAATGAAGCTTCTAGGACTCATGGACCATCAATGACGCCTCAAACCAATATACAACCACTTTAAATGGGGTATTCAACCTCCAAGTGGGATATGGGTTTCTATTATAATGCATTGGATGATAGGGATGGGTCTCAAGGCCTTGTTGATGGGTGGGGGAAGAAAATAAGGAACTTAGTCCCTAGATGAAGCTTCAAGGGACCAAAAGCTATGAACAAGGTCACAAACCACAAAACATATCATGCATAGGAGATCATTGTCTTTAGAGTGGGATATGGGCGCCATTAGGAGGTTTTGTACAATAGGGATGGGTCTTGGGGCCTTAACAATGGTTGGGGGAATCCAAGGAATCATGACCTAAATTAATATTCTTGAGCTAATGGACCTTGATCAAGGCCTCAAACCACAACATGGACCCTTTAAAGTGGATTTTTGGCATACAAGTGGGATATGGGTGTGATTAGGATCTTTTGTGCAATGGGGATGAGTCTTAGGGCCTTGACCATAGTCAAGAGAGGAAAACAAAGGTCTTATGCCATAAATGGATATGTAGGGCTCATTGGCGATGAACATAAGCTCAAACCATGACATAAGCCCTTTAGAGGTGTTCTTTGGCCTCCAAGTGGAATATGTGTGTCATTACAAGGTATTACGCACTAGGGATAGGTCTTAAGTCATTATCTTGTTGATTTCTTTTTGTTTTTCCAACAGTTAAAGTATTATATTCTTTTATTATTATTTAATATGCAAAAGGATCCAAACTGAAAGATAGATATCCATAGAACAATAAGATATATCATCAGGGAAACCCTCAAGGGGGAGAAAACCCTACAAACTTTCCTCAGTATAGATTCCTCCAACATGTACAATGTCATACAATTCTCTTTCATGAAATCAAGACCAAAGAGACCCAGACATGAACCAAGAATAGCCTCTTAGATAAGTGTGTACTACTCTCTTGTACTTATATTCAATGAGTGATCAAAATGACTCGATATAAACTCTATTTATACTCTAAAAGACCTCAAAGACCTAAAAGACACGACTTATCAATAAACCCTTTCACAATTACACTTAGGAATAACCAATACAATTACATTTAGGAATAACTTCTGAAATTGCATAAAATCTCGACACTCCTTCTTAACGAGGAAGTTATTTTATCTAACACAGACTCTAACATTATCACCATCCACATGAGCGCATGACCATTGACTTTCGGACACACAAATCTATACATCATAGGAAATCCATAGTGACTTCACAGCATGCATGATCCAAGTGGATATCAGTGGCCACCCACCTTTTCCAACTGGCTCAAAACAATTTTCTGGCAATTTTGGTAATTTACTAATTTTAGCAGTTTTTAACTTCCGGGACCATTTTGAGGGCCTAAATGAAGGTTTTTCAGGATCGAGCTTCTCAATGTTAGCCAAAGGCTTTGATTGAGCCCCCAAAATTAATATCCTCGACGATACCTTTCCAACGAGCTATCGTGTGCCCCAAACGGAGATTGTATGCCAAAGTTATGCCCCCAGGAAGTTGATAGACCAAACTACCCAAAACAGAGTCAACAAAACTCTTGGTTTTTCATCTTCCAGGGTTAGAGTTTTGGATTTTATTTATGATAAAAAGGCCTTTGGAGCCTCATTGTAAAATCATCTTCTTGTGAATGCGAGTAGCGAACACATCTCTTCTCAGAGATAAGCTGCCACCATTCTAGCGAGTCTTTCACTCTGTATTTTTACATTCTTTGTACATTTTCGTTCATTAATACAAAATTATGTATTATTGTATCTTTGTGTTTATGGTTGCATCTATGATACATTTATGTTACATAATTGGATATCTGAGATATCTTTGTATATTTCTTTATTATATCTCCACTCTCATTTCGTGCCGAAAATAATCTGGATCAGTGGTATCAGAGGAGATTGCTCTTATCGTTTTTCAGTGCATGTCCTCGACGAGGTCCGAATATAGCAAGTTGGGTCTCGAGCTTGTTTCTCTTGAAGACAATCGCTCTCGCACACCCAAGAAACCCTCCATGACGGAAGAAAAGAAAAACAACAGAGCAGACGATTATATTAATATGTTGCTTAAGCAAGCTCTCACGTGACAGAGGGACAAAATGATGGAGATTTTTGCCCACATCCTTCAATGCTTGCCGATAACAACAAGAGTGTCTTCATCAAGCAACTGTTTTGGAGGCACCTCACCTTTCAAGGTACAAGTTAATTTTGATATTCCCATATTTAAAGGACAGATAGATGTGGATGCCCTAGAAAAATGGTTAAATCTTCTAGAAGGTTATTTCTTTGTTCATAATTTCTCCGACAGGGAAAAGATCACCTTCACACTCCTTAAGGATCTCCCCCATGTCAAACATTGGTGGGAAACTTAATGGGAGCAAATTTCCACAGAGGATTTTGGAATATATGGGGTCGAGCCCACTTGGGATTTTTTTATGGATGTGCTAAAGGAACAATATTACCCTGTTGGCAACAATGAGTACCAGTACATGAGATGGACCACACTACAGCAAGAGAGGGGCCAAGCAATTCCATAGTTCACCAATACCTTCCATATCTTGCGCACCAAGTTGGGTATCAAAGACTTCGAACAACATTTGGTTATGAAATATCATGGGGCTCTACACAGATACATCCAAACTGAAATGAATTTTCTGGAAATCTCATCACTCGGTGTTGCTTATCGATATGTTGTTAAAATCAAGCATAAATTTAAGCACCGGAATAAATGGGAGTTTGTGTATGCAAATCCACAACAACCAAAGTATGATAAAGACAACCCTAACAAACAATCTCCCGAAAACCAGTCCAAGCCACAAGAAAAGAAGGGTCACAAAAAGACGAAGAAGGACACTGGAAAATGGTGTGATTTCCACAAAATCCCCTGGCACAACACTGATGAATTCACTCAAAACAGTCATTGGTGGTCAAGATAAAAGACAAGGATTTGAACCCTGATTCAAAATTTGATTATGAAAATACTAATAAAAGACAGATCATTGACGCAGACCCCACTGCTATTGTCGTGACCACAATAATTAAACCAGAAGAACCAACATATTCTGAAGAGGGGGAGCGTCTTTTTCATTCACAGATGTGGGTGAAGGGGACTCCGTTGTATTTTATTGTTGATAGTAGAATCCAGAAGAACCTCATCTCAGCAGAGGTCGTCAAACAGTTGGGATTGTTGAGAACACCACACCTGTAACCATACAACATTGGGTGGCTTCGCCAGGGACAAGATCTTTGTGTCAGCCGGCAGTGTCGATTGTCATATGGCATCCAACCCTTCAAGGATGAGGTATTATGTGATGTTTCCCCCCTGGATGTTTGTGATGTTCTCTTGGGCCAACCATATATGTGGAAGCGCCATGTTATTTAAGAGTCTCGACCCCGTAGTGTCATTGTTACTATGGGGGGTCATATCTACAGGATAACAGAGGTAATTCTGACTATTGTCCCACCTAAACAGTGACGCAAGGTAGTATCTCATACTACAAAATTCAACTTCTTCACAGTTTGTTCAAAGCGTGAATAGAAGAACACCACTGTAGCCTTAGTCCAAGCACCTTCTATCCAACAGAAGTGGGTCGACAAGATTGCAACAAAGTGTAAATATTCCTTCTGCACACAGGCATCTCATGTAGCCAGACTGGATAAAAAGTTCCAACCCTTCTAGCCACAGGTTCGTGATAACCTACAACAAGCTAAGCAGCGCAACTTCTCCAACAAGGAAAGCAGCTCATCAAGATGTAGATTCAACAAACGCTTTTCCGTCTCCCCGGGGCACTCAACGCAATGGATACCATTGCTTTCAAAGAAGGGAGGATTGATCTAGGTGGATATCGATGGCCACCCATCTTTTCCAACTGACTCAAAACAGTTTTATAGCAATTTTGGTAGTTTACTATTTTTAGCAGTTTTTAACTTCTGGGGCTATTTTGAGGGCCTAAATGAAGGGTTTTTTAGGATCGAGATTCTCAATGATAGCCAAAGCCTTTGATTGAACCCCCAAAATGAATTTCCTTGATGATACCTTTCCAACGAGCTATCGTGCACCCCAAACGAAGATCGTATGCCAAATTTACGCCCCTGGGAAGTTGATACACCAAACTACTCAAAACAAGGTCCACAAAACTGTTGGCTTTTCATCTTCCAAGGTTAGGGTTTTGGATTTTCTTTATGATAAAAAGGCCTTTGGAGCCTCATTGTAAAATCATCTTCTTGTGAATGCGAGTCGTAGACACATCTCTTCTCAGAGATAAGTTGTCACCATTCTAGCGAGTCTTTCACTCTATATTTTTACAGTCTTTGTACATTTTTTCTCATTAATAGAAAATTGTGTACAATTGTATCTCTGTGTTTATGGTTTCATCTCTGAAACATTTATGTTACATAATTAGATATTCGAGATATTTCTGTATATTTCTTTATTATATCTCCACTCTCATTTCATGCCAAAAATAATCTGGATCAATGCATCCAGGGTCGGTGGGTAGCTCTCCAATAGCTACACCATGTCATCATGAGACTATCCAGTTTCCCGCAGAGCTTGAATATCTTATGCATGACATCCAATACCTTGTGATAACATATGTACCTCGTCTCTTCAACATGCATCCAAGGTCGATGGGTAGCTCTTTAATAGCTACAACATGTCATCATGGCATCCACTACCCTGTGATAACATCTAAAGCCATCACTCCCTCTGAAGAGGGACTACTCCGAGCTTGTCCCTGAAGTACTCAAACTTCTTCCTTAACAATGGATTTGTCAACACATCCGCAACCTGCTCATCAGTAGCCACATATTGGAGCCTCACTGCTCCCTTCTGCACCATATCCCTAATATAGTGATACCTGATTTCGATATGCTTTGACCTATCATGAAACACCGGGTTCTCTAACAACTTTATACAACTTCGGTTGTCATACAAGATACAACTCGCCTCCATCACAATATCGAATAATCCAGTCAGCAATTTCTGAAGCCACACTGCTTCATGACTTGTTGCACATGTTGCCACATACTCTACCTCAGTCGTACTAAGCGCTACACATGATTGCTTCTTACTGATCCATGAAATCATACTAGATCCCAAAGTGAAGCAACATCCTAATGTACTTTTCCGATTTGCAACACTATCGGCCCAATCTGAATCTGAATATCCAAGTAGATTGATCTCACTATCTGCAACATACTTGAGCCCATAATCCATTGTACCTTTAAGGTACCTCATCACATGTTTTACTACAATCAGTTGAACACGTTTGGGGTCAACCATGTACTGACTCAGGGTGTTCTCATTAAAACATATATCTGGTCATGTGTTTATCAAATACATAAATGATCCAATCATTTGCATGTATAATGTAGCATCCACAACCTCTGAAGTCGTATCATCCAAAAACTTCATATTTGATGCCATTGGTGTAGCCATCGATTTATAGCCCAACATATCGAAACTCTTCAGGATCTCCACAACATATTTTCTCTGATTTAGGAAGATCTCATTCTTCCTCTTCCATACCTCTAGACCCAAAAAGTAGTGCATCAAACCTAGGTCTTTCATTTCGAACTCTGTAACGAGTTTTCTCTTACACTCAATGATGAGATTCTCCACTCCTGTCAAGAACAGGTCATCCACATATAGTAGTAATATCATTGGTCCATCATCCTCAACCTTGAAGTAAAGGTTAGGATCTGCACTGCTCTTGGTAAATCCCAAGATCATCAGAAAACCATCAATCCGACCATACCATGCTCTCGGTGCTTGCTTCAATACATATAATTCCTTTTTTAACCTACACAAATGCGTCTCCATGTCATGTGTCTCGAATCCTTGTGGTTGTTCCATGTAAACCTCTTCCTCTATTACCCCATTCAAAAATTTCGTCTTCATGTCCATCTGATGAACCTTCCATTTCATCACAATAGATGTTGAAAGAACAACCCTTATTGAAGTATATATTGCCACATGAGAAAAATTCTCCTCGTAGTCAATTCCTTCCTTCTGAGAAAATCCTCATGCTACAAATGTAGCCTTGTATTTCTCAATTCTTCCATCTCCAGCATGCTTCGTCTTGAATATCCACTTGGAGCTCACAACTAATTTTTCCTTGGGTCTGGGAACCACATCCTAAACATCATTATTCACTATTGACTTGTATTCCTCGACCACGACATCTTCCATTCTTTCTTTCTTGCAGCTTCTTCATAGCTGGTAGGCTCTACATCAATGATATCACATAACAATGCCATATATCTGTGATACAGTTTTGGTTTCTTGACTTTCTGAGATTATCCATCCTGGGCACCATATCTCTTTATATCTTTGATGGCCTCTTGTGTCCAAGATGGTCTTCTCTTTTGTGTAGGCTTCTCCACAGGCCTCTGTGGTTTGGCCATATCCTGATCCTTAGGAATGGATTCCTCTGCTTCCACTTCTCTTGTCTCTACGGCTCTAGGAACTCCATTCTCTTCATCATGAGATTCCTCTGCACGACCTTACTTTGACTTGTGAAAAGATACATCCTCATCGAAGGTTACATCCCTACTAATCTCGATCTTCTGGTGATTGGGAATGTATACTCGGTAGGCCTTCGATGTGTCACTATACCCAACAAATATACCTTTCTTTCCAGATGGGTCCAACTTTGTTCTCTTGTCCTTGGGGACATGCACATATACAGGACAACCAAATATCCTCAGGTGGCTGACCTCTGGATTATCTCCTGAAAACATTTCCTCCGGTGTCTTGTTTTCAAGAAATCGATGGAGACTTATGTTTTGTACGTACACAATTGTCATCGTAGCTTATGCCCATAGATACATAGGTAAATCTTGATCATGGATCATGGCCTTCACTACTTCCATAATCATATGATTCCTTCTCTCTGCCACTCCATTTTGTTGTAGATTATAGGGAGTAGAGATCTCCCTCTTAATTCCAACTTCTTTGCAGAAATATAAGAATTCATTTGAGGTGAATTCTCCTCCATTGTCTGATCTCGACGTCTTTATCTTCCTTTCTGTCAGGTTTTCTACAAGTGCCTTGAATTTCTTGAACTTACCAAATAATTCGCCTTTTGACTTCAAGAAGTAAATCCAAGTTTTGTGTGAGTAATCATCAATAAAAGATACATAATATATGCACCCACTGAGTGATGGTGTTGACATCAGTCCACATACGTCTAAGTGTACAATATCCAAGACTCTTTTGGCTCTGTTATCACTGCTTGGAAAGGGGTTCTTCACATTCTTTCCTTGTGCACAACCTTTGCACATGCCATCTGGATTCACCTGAATCTCTGGAATTCCTTTTACCATCTTGCTCACGATTGGTAAAGCTTTGTAGTGCAAGTGTGAAAATCTCCTATGCCATAGCTCACTTGAATTCACAATGTCGTGAATCAATGTTGAATCTAAGCGCCCCTTTAATTTATACAATCCTCCTTCTTGGACACCAATAACAATTGCATCATCACATGTATTTCCTTTTGGCCATATGATAACTTCTCTATCTACAAATGCAACCCTGAAACCCTTCTCATCCAAAACTGAAATCAAGAGAAGGTTCTTCTTCAAACCTGGTACATAAAGCACGTTCTTCATCCTCATTGTCTTCCCATAATCTAGTTTGTAGGAGGCCTCTCCTACTCCTTTGATTGGATATTGATAATCATCATCGAGGTTCACATTATGAGGTGAGTCTTTATGAATTAAGTTTGACAATGAGCCTTTAAACCCTGTCATGTGCTTAGAAGCATCATTATCCACCAACCAAGTATCATTTACAGGGGTGATTGTTCATGTGAGTATTGATATTAGGACGTAGTCATCATCACTTGAATCATATTCTCTTGCAATTTTCTTTGGTGGTTCATCATCTTCAGCGACATGAGCATGATGTCTCTTTCCCTTTTCCTTTTCTTTTAGTTTAAGAATAAGGGGACAAAATTTTACAACATGTCCCAATTTTTCGCAACAGAAACACATCACATTTGAATAGTCTCTTTGATTCTTCTTCGACATTTGAGGTTTCTTTGGGGATGAAGGTTCTTTCTTACTCTTTCCTTTCTTTGTATGAGCAACTAAAGATTGATCATCATCCCTCAATTTCTCTTCTCTTGCTACCAGCCTTGCTTCCTCTTGAGTGCAATCTTCCCATAATCTGCTAAACTTGATTAGCTTCCTCCTTGAGCATATTCCTTGAATGAATGAGTCCCATGACCTTGGGAGACCATTCAAGGTGATCATCACCATTTCTTCTTCGTCAACAGTGTCTCCAATAGCTTCAATTTGTTCCTTGATTTGGTTCACTCTCAAGAAGTAAGAGTGAATGGACTTTGAATCTTGAAGCTTCATATTCTTCATCTGGGTATTCAATGTCATCCTTATGTTGACATTTTTTTCCTTCAAATAGTCAAGTCAATGCATCCATCATCTTCTTCAAATATTTTAACGGAGAAACATGATGGATTAGATGATCCTTGATTGAGTCTGCAATAATCCTCTTGGCCATGGCCTGGTTCTTTTTATGCTTTGCCTTGGCCTCATCTTCCTCATGTTCTGGACCTCAACAATTTTTTCTAAATCATGTTATTCCAAAAGGAGGCCTACCCTGTACTTCCATGCTCTGAATTTTTCTTTTCCTTCCAGCTTCTCGTCAATTTTGGTGCTGGTGGTCATCTTGCTTGGGAAGAAGAAGTTAGTTTTCCAAAACACTTCCAAAAATCTGCGGAAAAATATTATTTTTTCAGGCCTTCTCTGATACCATGTTGATTTATTTTTGTTTTTCTAATAGTGAAAGTATTGTATTCTTTTATTATTATTTAATATGCAAAAGGATCCCAACTGAAAGATAGGTATCCACATAACAATAAGATATATCCTCAGGGAAACCCTCAAGGGGGAGAAAACCCTGCAAACTTTCCTCAATATGGATTCCTCCAACATGTACAATGTCATACATTTCTCTTTCACGAAATCAAGACCAAAGAGACCCAGACATGAATCAAGAATAGCCTCCTAGATAAGTGTGTACTACTCTCTTGTACTTATATTCAAAGAGTGATCAAAGTGACTCGATATAACCTCTATTTATACTCTAAAAGACGTAAAAGACATGACTTATCAATAAACCCTTTCACAATTACACTTAGGAATAACCAATACAATTACATTTAGGAAACTTCTGAAATCACATAAAATCTCAACATAGCCATGGTCAGGAGAGGAAAATAAGGCACTTAGTCCATAAATGAAGCCTTTAAGGTTCAAGGACCTTAAATAATGTCATAAACCACATAGCGTGTCCTCTATAGGAGACCATTATCTATTGAGTGAGATATGCATACCATTACAATGTTTTATGCATCAAGGATGGGCCTTAGGGACTTAACCATGGTTTAGAGAGAAATACTGGGAAATGGACCCTAAACGAATATTCTTAGGCTAATGGGCCATAATTAAGGCTTTGCACTGCAACACAAACCCTCTAAAGGGGATCTTTTTCATACAAGTGAGATAGGGGTGTCATTTTGAGTTTTTTCACAGTAAGGATGGGTCTTAGGGCCTTGACCATGATTGGGGGTGGAAAATAATGTCCATAATCCCTAAACGAATCTTATAGGTCTCATGGGACATGAAGAAATCCTCAAACCACCACAAAATCCCTCTAGAGATGACTGTTACACATGAAATTTGCACACATAGGTACTTCACCCTAAGTGTCATAAAGTGTCATATAAGTGTCTCATACACCTTGACACCATGGAATAACCTATGTCACAATCCCTAGTCAATGTGGAGGAGGGATATATTACATGAAGGCAAAAATACCAAGTACACATGAATTATTATTAATATTCATGGAAAAGAAATCGATTAAGTGTGAGAATCAAGTGTAGATGAATTATTATTAATATTCATGAAAAAGAAAGTAATTAATTGTGAGAATCCACCTCACATTTGGTTTCCTATTTTTTATGGAAGGTGGAGGATCTCATGGATGGTTGAAATATTTCCTCCTTAAAATCCTTGAGAGATATTTCCTCCCCAAAATC
>JZKD02S1941893.1:456623-470431 GCA_000966675.3 Picea glauca
AGATCCCTTTCTTAGTGGATCTGATGAGAGATCCTCTCCATGGTGGTTAATCCTCCAAATCCTATATAATGAGGGATTTCCATGGAGGAAGGGGGAATGGAGATTGAGAATTATATCAAACTTATGATCTCATGAGTGGTATTGGAACATCAACATTCTGCGTGTGGATTGTTTAAGCAAGGGTTTGGACAAGGGGAACTTGATGAAGCTGATGCACTCACATCTATGGTTGTAAGTTTTCTTCATTGTTGTTCTCATTAATATAATATGCTTGGCCTGTTTCTTTCAAGTCTATGTTTGATCTCACATGAATTTGTCTCTGATAGATAGATCTATTTCGAGCTAATCTCAGTAGAGTAGGAAGTTGGTTGTATCTTTGTTTGTCTACAGGACTTATCGAGGAGTTTAAGATTGGAGCTCAACTCAGACTGTGCAGGGACAAACACCGGTAAAAAGGTACTTCTTTTCTCCTTCCTCCTCACACATTAGTTTATCTAGATCTAAAAGGAAGCCAGTGTCCATGTTAAGCACCTTCTGTCTTAAGAGTTAAGAGTCTAGCTCTCAAGAGGAGATCTACCTGTCCGCAGGGATATTTTCCTACAACAATGACCTTTTCCCTTGAGTGGGATATGGGTGCCATTAGGAGGTTTTACACATAAGGGATATGTCTCAAAATTTGACCATGGTCAAGTGAGGAAATCAAGGGCCTTTGGCCCGAAATGAATCTTTTACGACCCTAGTCCTAGAGCTAGGCTTTAAACCACCACATAAACCTATATCTTTGGTCTCCTATTGGGATATGTGCATTATTGATAGATTTTGCATACCAAGCATGGGTCTTGAGGCCTTTTCCATGGTTAATAGAGGAAAACAAATGTTTTAGAATCTAGATTAATATTCTAGGGCTCATAATCCATTAATGACACCTTGAACCACCACACAAATTGATCTGTAAATAAAGGACTTATAGCCTATTAACTTCACCAACATGGTTCCTCTGCGGAATTAACTTCTAGTCTGTATTCTCAGTCTTATGCAAAGAAATTTGTCTTCATAATGGATACAAGGCCTTTGTTCTTAGTGTAGCCTACATACAACAACCAACTAACAATGCCAACAATAATCAGGATTTTGAGTTGGTTTCTCTATTCTTTATCACCAAGAAAGCATAAAGAATGGTTTTGTTTCTAGTTTGATTATGTGCCTAAGTTATTTGGTTATGGTGGTATGATCAAGGCTCAATCAAAGGATTCAAGGAACTGAGCTTTAGATGCCAGCAATAGATCAACCTTTGAAAGTCTAAATGGTTAATCCCAACTTTGTATCAACACAATCCAATTCAAAATCCAGTACTAGGCTATTTCAAAAGAAACTATCCAAGGAATTAGTGATCTCTATTGTTAATAAAATAAGCAATGCACTCAACGCTGGAATGTGCAATCACAACACTCCTAGACAACTATGTAAGAAGCATATACATATGATGCTTTGAAAGTGCATACATTGCACTTAACTCTATGAACAAACTGCTTGCATTGCACTCTATCCATACAATCGACACACACATAGATGGCTCTAACATTCTATGAATCATGAGTTTATTTTATAACATAACTCAAATCAATGAACCTTTGATTGTAATTACCATTGTCATGTATTGAAGATTCATATCCTTGATAGTAAGGAGAGTGTTATGAATGAAGCTTTCACAAGTAAATAACATACAATTCATAATGCAATGTTTTCACAAGTTTCTTATGCATTTTCGAATTTACAATTAAACTATTGTGGAAGTGCCTTAGAAGGGGTGAAGAGAAACAAAGCTACAATGGTGGTTACTAGGCTCGTTAATGGCAGTTACCGGTCTTTCTGTTGCCTTTGGCAACCCCTTCGGCTACCTTGCTAGTCTTTGGGTGGCAAAGCTTTAGTAGTGATAGCAAGGGAACTCTCTGCTACGTTCTCTCGAAGTGGAGAAGAGGATATTGGGACATTTTTTCTCATGATTTTTGCTTGGACTTTTGTTTTTTTTGGAACCAATAGCTTAAACTCTCTTCTTCCAAAATCTGTGATGGACCCACCTATCCAGAGATGATGGTTTGGCAGGAAGGCACCCTATTCAAGGAGTGACCTATTTTTTTTTCATTTTTTTCTATGTCTAGACAACTCTTTCTTCTTCTCTGACAGTCTGCTCCTTGAGGAAGTCTCCCCCTTGTGGGTTGAGAAGGTTCCTTTATGGATATTGAGGGCTCGAATCCCATAGGAGGGGGGGACGTGGATCCATGGGACCATCCGAATGTCTTGGCATCGGTCGATGCGCTTTGTAGTAACCACTATCGGAGAGCACACTTTGACACTCTCAAGAAGTCCACTAGTACCCCCCCCCCCTCGACTATTAACTAGAGTCATCTCTCCCCAGGGAATGCAAAGCTCTAGAGCTCAATTTCAGGTGGCTCAAAGTTGCAAACTGAACAGGTGGGAGCACAAAAGGCTCTTATTCAGAGTGAAAGGAGGCTAGGAAGGGATGCCCAACTGGAGGGTCCTATACCTATCATAAGAGAAGCACTACATAGAGGATGCACAGGGTGTGGAAGCTGAAACAAAAACATCCCAGACTTGTACTGGGATGGACATAGGGCTCTCTGAAGCTTGTAACTTGGCTCTTTGTGCCTTAGTTGGGAGGCTAGCTTATAAGGAAAGATGCAAGAAGAGTCTGGAGGATTGGTTAGTTTCCAAGTGGAACCCTGTTCTAGGCTACGTTCGTGAGGTCCATATTCTCCAAAAAGGATGGCTAGGATTTATTTTTAAGAATCTTGAGGCCACGATTGGCATCCTGGAAACTTTATGGGGTTTTGGGGGTGGGAGCCTAATGCTTAAGAGATGGAGGATAGATTTCAACCCTACTACGGAATACTTCAGCTACATACACATCTAAATTCTCCTCCCGGGCCTCCCTCTTCGACTATGGAATTAGAAGGCACTTGAGCTCATTGGAAACTCCTTAGGACGTTTCCTTCGGGTGGATGCATAGGCTCTAAGCTGCTTCAGATAAACGAATGGAAAAGGTCTTAGTGGAAATAGACATACATGTTGGGTTACCTAAAACGTTGGAGATAGATTGGAGGGGCCTCCTCATTGCACAATGCTTAGATTATCCGGGCATTCCTTTTCGGTGCTCGTATTGTCAAAGGACATGCCATTTGAGAAGAGAATGCTCACAGTTCCCCCCAGCCATGTCAGAGGAGGACCCTTCAGAGGATATTGGTTTTTATGGATACGATTCTCAGCCGGACTTGACAAGAATGGATGCATTTTCATATCAAAGGAGGGATGACAATTCAGGACCCCTTGATGATTCATTGGTCGATAAGCTAAAACTCTTTTGTCCCTCTCTGTACAACACTCTTTCTGCTTGGGAGAGGCTTGATATTGAATCGATGGCAGAAAATATTTTGAATCCACTGGACCTTGGGGCTGGGATTTCAGAGATGGAATCACCTCCACACTCCTCTCCTTCGCCTACTAGACCAGAACCCCCGAGAGTCCTTGACATACCTCTAGTAGACTCGGAGACTACAACCACTTTTATAGAGACCGATTCCTCCACACTTCCGGGTTGTGCTGAGCCGACTTATACTGACCAAGAACTGGGACACCTGCTTTCTTCTCTCACCCCAACCTCTTATGTTCCGTTTGGATCCATTCCTATCCCTACTTACCAAAGAAAGTCTATTATTCACCCTGCAAACCTTCAGTCTGACCTACCTTCTTCGTCGGGTGTGGGAAAGGCAATTGGGATTGACCCTTCTTGGTCCTGGGGATTAGGATCGGAGCTTTCGCCACTAAAAACCCGTAGTGCGCATAAGAAGGTTGGCTCTAAGTCTTCGAGTTTGGCATCACTGTCAACTGCTATCGATCTAGGGGCGCTTAAAGGATTAAAAGCCCTTGCTTGGGCCAAGTCATGATCCTCCTATCCCTTAATATTAGAGGGATAGGAGGACCCCTGAAACTTGCCTCCATGAGACGACTCCTTGAGAAAACTCGACCTTCTGTAATTTTTCTCCAAAAAACATTGGTGGATGCGGCGACAGCTAGAAATTTTATGTACTTACTCTGACCTGATTAGATGATCTGCACGGCAAGCTCAGTCGGAAACTCGGGAGGGCTCCTGGTCTCTTGGGATCCCAACTTTTTTTAATTAACTCCTGTACTAAGTCCAAGGGGAATCTTGCTGACAGGTACTTGCTTAGAACTGAAAAGGAAGATGACTTTGTTGAATACCTATGGACCGTGCACTGATCGCAGATTATTCTGGGAGAAACTCGACCATATTGGCCTATTAGCAATGAAATACCTTATCCTAGTGGGAGACTTGAACTTAATGACTAACTCAGAGGATATTTGGGGAGAGATCGCTCGGGCAGACCCACTTTCAGATTTTTTCAAGCATATATTCTTCAAAAATAACTTAGTGGATTTGACACCTGATGAGGTGTTGCCTACTTGGAGAAACGGGAGATCGAGAACATATGGTATAACAAAGCGATTAGATAGGTTCTTTGTAGAAGAAGTCCTAATCATGTCCCACTGTAGAATTCAAGCCTGGGTTGACTTACCTTATCTCTCATATCACACCCCTATTTGCCTTCAATTGGGGGAAGAAGGAATTGGGGCAAATTACCCTTTCAAATTTAACCCTGCGTGGTTGCGGGAGGACTCTTTTGATCTGTTAGTAAGATCGGTGTGGAATGATACCTCTCTCCCAATTCAAGGGGATGCACAGGGTAGCTTGGAGAGAAAGCTTAATCGCTTAAAAGACTACACAAGAAACTGGTTAAAAGACAAAAAGAATAAGGAAAAGGTTGAGTTGAGAAGATTAGAACGAGATCTAGAGGAACTGCTACGTCTGAAGGAGAAAA
The DNA here is from genome assembly GCA_000966675.3 of Picea glauca. NCBI lineage: Eukaryota > Viridiplantae > Streptophyta > Pinopsida > Pinales > Pinaceae > Picea > Picea glauca. The sequence goes on from JZKD02S1941893.1 coordinate 461,540, forward strand.
ATGTTCGGCTTGATGACATTGAATTCAAAGTGAGACGTCTAGAGGAAGCGCAGAACAAATTTCTTCTGGAGGAAGAAGAAAGATGGTGGTTGAAGAGCAGGGCTTTATGGATAGCCAGCGGGGACAAAAATACGAGGTTCTTCCACCGTTTCGCTAGTCATCGAAGAAATAAAAAATTCTTGTGGGAGATTGGGAGGCTTCATCAAAATAAGGAAGACATTAAACATGCAGGTTTTAATCACTTTAAATATTTCTACCAGGACGCAGGCGCATCTCATCTGACTGCTCAGGTTGACACATCCAGACTCTTCCCCAGAATGGTAACAGTTGAGGAGGTAAGAGCCCTGGAATCGCCCTGCTCAAAGGAGGAGATCTTAGAGGTGATTAAAGGCTTCACAAAGGAAAAAAGCCCGGGTCCCGATGGGTGGTCTGTCGAACTTTACCTCCATTATTTTGACTTAATGGGACAAGACTTGTTGGACGTTGTGGAGGAATTGAGAACTCGAGGGTTTTTCAAAAAACAACTAGATAAAACTTTCATTGTTCTTATACCCAAATCAAATCACCCAAGATTGTTTGCAGATTTCCACCCTATTTCGCTATGTAATCTTTGTTACAAGATTATCTCCAAGATCATAGCCAAGCGGATCCGCCCCATCCTCTCCAAGGCTCTCTCAGAAGAACAGTTAGGCTTCCTTAAGGGGAGACAAATTCTTGACGTTATAGGAACAACACATGAGTGCTTTCACAGTATAAAGACCAAAAAACTCCAAGCTGTCCTCTTGAAATTGGATCTCAAAAAGGCTTTTGATAGCATCAATTGGGATTTTCTTTGCCTTATCCTTTTGCAGTGTGGTTTTGGAGTGGCTACCACAAGGTGGGTGATGGGCTATATTTCCACATCCATCTTTGTAGTTTTGATCAATAGGGAAGCTACAAAGGCCTTCCATAGTGAGCGAGGGCTTAGGCAGGGTTGTCCCCTGTCACCCCTTCTTTTCATCCTAGTTCTGGAAAGTCTCAGCATTTTGCTGTAAAATAGTCAAGCAGAAGGCATCCTGACCAGGATAAAAGTCTCGAGATTGATCAAGATCTTGCACTTAATTTTCGTGGATGATGTGAACATCATGACCAATGCAAACCTGTCTGAGTAGATTGAAATTCATAAAATTATTAATACATTTTGCATTGTTTCAGGTATGAGGATCAACTATCAAAAGTCAACTTTCCTGGCGGGGAGGCTACCCTTGCTGAGCTAAAATTGTTGTTCAACATCGAATCTATAGATCTATCTGAAGGCTTCTGCTACCTGGGGTTCCACAGAAAGCCATCTAGTTACAAAGCAGTGGATTGGAGATGGTTGATTGAAAAATTTGAACATTGAATTCACCACTGGTGTAATAGGATGTTATCGATGGGAGGCAGGTTCATTTTAATCAAGGCAGTCCTGGAATGCTTACATGTGTACTGGATGGCCCTTGCACACATTCCCCTATCCGTTCTAAAGAAAATTCGTCAATTGATCTTTGATTTCCTTTGGTCTGGCAGCAAACAGAGCAGGAGCTATCATCTTTGCAGGTGGGAGGAGCTATCAAAACCCAAGTCAATGGGAGGGTGGGGCCTGAGAAATTTGTACATCTTTTACAGGGCATTATCTGCAAATACCTTATGGAGAATGTTGATGAAACCAGGAATATGGAACAAGGTGGTAAAATAAAAATATCTCCCACATGAACAGGTTCACATTTGGCTAAGATCGGCCTCGGCGCATACTTCGAGAGGCTCTCGGACGTGGAAAAACCTTTTAAACTCGCTCCCTATCATCCTCTAGTGGATTGCTTGGAATCCAGGCTTTAGAAAGTCCATATATCTTGGACGAGATACCATCCTGGACGAGATACCATCCTGGGACTAAGTAAAAAGTCTTTGCTTTCTTCCTCACTACGCGACCAATTACATCATAAAGGGATACATTTTTTGTATCAATCTCATAGCACTCAAAATCGGGGAGTGTTGGGCTTGAACTGGCTGGAAGGCTCCACCCTGGAGCTCGGAGGAGAACATGAGGCCGAGTGGGATCGATTCAGACAATTTTTAATAGGAACAGGCATTTCTCTCCAAGAGCGGTCGGATGTCCTCATGTGGACGAGAGGGGACAACATAGGTAAGCTCACTCTCAAAAATGCCTACAAAGCGATGGCTGCCAAGTTTTGGGAAAATTTAGAGGAGACGTGGCAGAAAAAGTTATGGAAGTGGGATTGCCCCATTAAAATCAAGCTCTTTATTTGGCTTCTGGCTGCAAACAAAGTCTTATGTGGGAAAACCTGCAGGCCCGATGATGGGTGAGACCAAGCCAATGTGCTCTGTGCAAATCAGATTGCGGATTGATTCATCACCTTTTTGTGACTTGTCTGTTTATTTGTGCGGTTTGGAAACAAGTTTTACTCAGTTTAAAAATTACACCAGGGTGGATAGGCGCATCAATGAGCTCTTGTTTTAGAAATTGACATACTTCACCAAATTCTTACCCTTCGCTCCTAGCCCTTCTATGTTGGAACATTTGGAATGATAGGAACGAGGCAATCTTTGATGAGGGTTTCCCTTCGACTCATCGGGTGGTCTGCAAAACCATAGCAATGGTGGCTACTCTTGGAACCTGAGTAAAAGGCCATCTCGTGCACATCTCCAAAGTAAAGCTTCCGCCAAACAGAGTCATCGCTTGGTTTGATGGAGCCACGCAACAAAGAGGCCGACTCTATGGGGTTGGGGGAAGATCCTCTTAAATAACCATTCATTTTTTCGGTTGACCCTCAATTGTGGGCAAGGCACTACTTCAAAGGCAAGTAAAACTTATGGGGGCGTGGGCAACACTCATCTTGGCTCGAAGATTGAACATTAATGATCTGTTGGTACTTGGGGATTCAAAAATTGTAGTTGATTGGCTCAATGGGAAGGCTGATCTCCAGGCGATTTCCCTGATGAGCTGGAAATAAACAACACTAGAAGCCACTCAGCACTTTAGTAGCCTTTCTTTTGCCCACATCTACAGAGAAGATAATAGAGATGCAAATACCATGTCAAAAAAAGTGTTGTCGATGCCCCTCAGTCAGATCAAATACTCTTCGTGGGAGGAAGGCAATGAGGATCCCCCCTTCTTATTGATTCTTTAATGCAATGGATTCAGAAAATACAGTTTTCCTTTGGGGAATGCTTTTGTAATTATGGAGATCCTCCTCTAGGACAGAGGCTGAAAGTGTTTTTTGGTTTTGGATAGGGAGTCTATTTAGATGGCTACATTGCGATCAAAATTGTGTAATTATCCCAGGGATCAGATTCAGTAAAGGTTGTTGTATGTAAACAATTATATTCCTTTGAATATAAAGAGAAATTTTTTCCATGGAAAAAAAAGTTTCTTATGCTTTTCATTGAATTCCAATCCAACTTATACTCCACTAATTGAACATCAATGAGATGGCACTTAGTATGACATACATAGGATGGAAATTATTTAACTCTTATGTAAAATGGTTTTAAATGACATGAGAGTGGAAACCATACCACAAAGTGCCAATGCTTTGGACCATGAGTATCTACGAATGCTTGATGCACTAAATGCCAAAATATTTTAGAGAGGGGTAACTAAAAATTCAGGTTTTAGTTTGATGGCACAAGATACCACTCAATTCACTCCCAAATGACTGGGATGAACATCCAACCATCATCACATGAGTTCAGATAGAAGAAATACAACATCCAAGGATGTGTACGACATGTATGGCCTACGTACAGCCTCAACCTCCTCCTAGAACCCGTGTATGGGCTCACAAGGGTGAGTTGGTCTACGTGCAACCTCAAAGGAGTGATTAAATGCAACATACAACCTCATTGAAGTGTAATCTTCATCATACAAATTGGTTTTGGAATGCTAACGCTCTTGTCATCCTGAATTTGTTGTTCTTTGTTATCCAATTTAGAGACAATTAATGGCAGGATTAGATCTTCAATTTGAGAGTGCATCAAAGTCAAATAGTGGAAAAGATAGAGTTGTTGGTGTTCTTTATTTTCTCATGGAGAATGAAACCATGAAGGAAAATCATAGAACTACCTCTAAGAATGCATCCTCACCCCATTGAAATAAACACAGTCAACATCTCTAATACAGAGGAACACCAAATAATTGGCACCATTAAAATAAGCTCGGGAAACAATTGAATATAGAGTAGCTTCCAAACTCTCATACAACAATTAATTCAACATTTACACAACACAGAGAAATATTTAGACCATTCAAGGTTCAATGGAAACCTTGTTTACCCTAGAAACTCAAATGGGAAAACCAACATTTAATGGTTGCTCAATGCTCTCATTTCGACAATCTCTGGTACAATGCAGCTCATGGCTCCTATGCATGCTCTTCTCTTTGGCCAAAAGACCCCTTGACAGACAAGTTACAAGGATATATAGGAGAGTTAGGGGGTAATGGGAAAGCCAAGACACCAACCTTTTCGTTCCCATTCCTCTCTCACTTTTCCTCTCCTATTTTTACTTTTCTATTTTATTTAATTATTTTTTTCCTCTCTAAGTCATTTAACTTTTATTTTAACACTTCAATTGTTCTTTATAGTTTATGTAACATTTATTAATTACCAAATTATATTTGTAGTTATTAAATATTACAACCATTTTCTTGCATCGAGCTATTTCGGATCACTAACCCTCTAGATGGAATCTTTGGTCTCCAAATGGGATATGGGCATCATTAGAAAGTTTTGGACATGAGATATGGGTCTCAAGGCCTTAACCATGGTCATGGGAGAAAATAAAGGGTCGTAAGTCTTAAATGAAGCTTTTAAGGCTCATGAGCCATGAATGAGTCCTTGAATCACTACATGGGCCCTTTAGAGGGGATATATGCCCTCTGATTGGGATATGGGTGCAATGAGAAGGCTTTGTGCACCAAGGATGGGTCTCGGGGTCCTGAACATGGTAAGGGGAGGAAATAAAGGGTCTCAAGTCATATATAAGTATTTTTTATCTGGTCCATGAATGTGGCCCCAAAGCACTACACATTCCCTCTAGAAGGGATCCTTGACCTTTGAGTGAGTTATGGGTCCCAATAAGAGATTTTTCATATTAGGGATGGATATTGGAGTCTTAACCATCGTCAAAGGGCCATTTGACTTAAATGAAGCTTTAAGGGCTCATGGGACAAAAGGAGGTCTTGAACCACTACACATGCCCTTTAGAGGGGATCTTTAGCCTCAAAGTGTGATACAAGCACCATTAGGATATTTTGTTCACTAGGGATGGCTCTCGAGACCTTGACCATGGCCATATGGAACCATTACACGGTTTTCCACACTAGATGGTTCTTGAGACATTTCTCATGGCATAAGGATAAAAACCAATATCTTACTGACTAAAAGATGCTTTTATGGTTCATGGATTATGCATAGGTTTCAAAACCACTACACAAGCCCTATAAATGGATTATTTAGCCCAACAATATAATATGGATTCCATTATGAGGCTTGGTACACTAGGTATTAGTATCAAGGCCCTGAGCATGGTCCTTGGACAATCGTTAGTATCTTATGGCCTTAAGATACTTTTAGGGCTCATGGACCATGCATAAAGGTCCTGTAAAGGGAATCTTTAGTATATGAGTCAATATGGACACTATTATAATGTTTGATTAACTAGGGATGGGTCTTGAGTACATATAAAAGGAATGTTTATCCGATGAATGTCATATGTGCACCATTTTAAGGTTTTGCGCACTAAGAATGGTTATGAAGTCCCTCGCGATGGTCTTGGGAGTAAAAACAATGGTTCTAATTGTTGACTAGCATATTTTTATTCTTCGGGAAATAGAAAAAAAAATTATGTAAAAATGTCAAAAGTTATAATAAGAAATATATTGTGCACCACTTCAAGGTTTTGCGCCCTAAGGATGGCTATCAAGACCCTTAGGATGGTCTTGGAGTGAGAACAATGGTTCTAATTGTTGACTAGCATATTTTTATTCTTTGGGAAATAGAAAAAAAATTGTGTAGAAATGTCAAAAGTTTATAAAAATAAAGATATAATTCTCTTTAAGATATTTCAAACGATCGAAAGATCACAAAAAACGGAAACACGAGTAAAAGTTTATGACAAAATTACTATAATTTAGACGTCAAATTTGTGCACATGACCCTTGTGAGTGTTTCTAAAGCACTTGCACATTTTGTGACATGTGCATGTTATTTGAACTTTTTTTTGCAAGAGGGTTTCTACTCGCCAATGTGTTTGAATTGGCTTTGATACGATAACCTTAATAGATTGGACTGCAAAAACCTTAAAAAAAAAACTTATTTTTCAGAATAGTTTTCATTATCTTATTTTAAGTTATTTTTAAATAAGTTAAACAAATCCATTTCTAATAAAATTAAATATATAAATACAACTATACAATTTCTAAATATATAATTAAAAAATAATAATTTTGTTTTATGTTTTTTATTTATACAAATTTTAAATATAAAATTAAAAATAATAATTTTGTTTTCTATTTTTCATTTATATATTAATCATAATTTTAAAATATAAACATATTTCGTGTAATTCAAGTTATATATATATATACCCAATTAACGACTCAATGCTTTATCTACTTACAACTTCAAACAATTTTAAATAATGACATCTTATAAAAACCTCAAACCTCAATTATATTCAGGGCAATTTTAAATTTAGATGTATTAGAATACTTATATTACATTAGAGAAACATTGGATTGTGAAACTAGAGATGTGTGTTTATATATAAAATTACTAGGAAGAATAAAGAAAGATATATGTAGTGACTATCCTAAATGTCATTTTTATGTCGTGTCCATGTGTTAATTATATTTAGGGTAATTTTAAATTTAGATGTATTAGAATACTTATATTACATTAGAGAAACATTGGATTGTGAAACTAGAGATGTGTGTTTATATATAAAAATTACTAGGAAGAATAAAGAAAGATATATGTAGTGACTATCCTAAATGTCATTTTTATGTCATGTCCACGTGTTATTTTATAAAGGAAAAGAAGAATTCGAAAAGAAAAATCAATGGCGTTTTTTAATTAAACAAATGTCATTTTTATGTCGTGGCCAGGTGTTGTTTTATTTTTTTTATTTGTAGTTATTAAATATTACAACCATTTGCTTGCATCGAGCTATTTCGGATCACTAACCCTCTAGATGGAATCTTTGGTCTCCAAATGGGATATGGGCGCCATTAGAAAGTTTTGGACACGAGATATGGGTCTCAAGGCCTTAACCATGGTCATGGGAGAAAATAAAGGGTCGTAAGTCTTAAATGAAGCTTTTAAGGCTCATGAGCCATGAATGAGTCCTTGAATCACTACATGGGCCCTTTAGAGGGGATATATGCCCTCTGATTGGGATATGGGTGCAATGAGAAGGCTTTGTGCACCAAGGATGGGTCTCGGGGTCCTGAACATGGTAAGGGGAGGAAATAAAGGGTCTCAAGTCATATATAAGTATTTTTTATCTGGTCCATGAATGTGGCCCCAAAGCACTACACATTCCCTCTAGAAGGGATCCTTGACCTTTGAGTGAGTTATGGGTCCCAATAAGAGATTTTTCATATTAGGGATGGATATTGGAGTCTTAACCATCGTCAAAGGGCCATTTGACTTAAATGAAGCTTTAAGGGCTCATGGGACAAAAGGAGGTCTTGAACCACTACACATGCCCTTTAGAGGGGATCTTTAGCCTCAAAGTGTGATACAAGCACCATTAGGATATTTTGTTCACTAGGGATGGCTCTCGAGACCTTGACCATGGCCATATGGAACCATTACACGGTTTTCCACACTAGATGGTTCTTGAGACATTTCTCATGGCATAAGGATAAAAACCAATATCTTACTGACTAAAAGATGCTTTTATGGTTCATGGATTATGCATAGGTTTCAAAACCACTACACAAGCCCTATAAATGGATTATTTAGCCCAACAATATAATATGGATTCCATTATGAGGCTTGGTACACTAGGTATTAGTATCAAGGCCCTGAGCATGGTCCTTGGACAATCGTTAGTATCTTATGGCCTTAAGATACTTTTAGGGCTCATGGACCATGCATAAAGGTCCTGTAAAGGGAATCTTTAGTATATGAGTCAATATGGACACTATTATAATGTTTGATTAACTAGGGATGGGTCTTGAGTACATATAAAAGGAATGTTTATCCGATGAATGTCATATGTGCACCATTTTAAGGTTTTGCGCACTAAGAATGGTTATGAAGTCCCTCGCGATGGTCTTGGGAGTAAAAACAATGGTTCTAATTGTTGACTAGCATATTTTTATTCTTCGGGAAATAGAAAAAAAAATTATGTAAAAATGTCAAAAGTTATAATAAGAAATATATTGTGCACCACTTCAAGGTTTTGCGCCCTAAGGATGGCTATCAAGACCCTTAGGATGGTCTTGGAGTGAGAACAATGGTTCTAATTGTTGACTAGCATATTTTTATTCTTTGGGAAATAGAAAAAAAATTGTGTAGAAATGTCAAAAGTTTATAAAAATAAAGATATAATTCTTTTTAAGATCTTTCAAACGATCGAAAGATCACAAAAAACAGAAACACGAGTAAAAATTTATGACAAAATTACTATAATTTAAACACCAAATTTGTGCACATGACCCTTGTGAGTGTTTCTAAAGCACTTGCACATTTTGTGACATGTGCATGTTATTTGAACTTTTTTTTGCAAGAGGGCTTCTACTCACCAATGTGTTTGAATTGACTTTGATTCGATAACCTTAATAAATTGGACTGCAAAAACCTTAAAAATATATATATATATATATATATATATATATATATATAT
>JZKD02S1941893.1:474723-487480 GCA_000966675.3 Picea glauca
AATATTATTACATGTTTGTTTCACGTTTTTGTTTTATGTTAATGTGTTTTTATTTGTTTTATATTGTTTTATATATTATTTGTTTTGTATTGTTTAATATTTAATATTTTGCATTTTATATATGTTTTATATTTTTAATTGTTTTATTTAATCTTTGGTTTTGTATGTTTTTGTTTTGTTTATTTGTATTATTTTTTAATTAATTAAATTCTAACCTAATTTTTAACTTAGATTTTTAACTTAATTAATAATTAATTAATTATTAACTAGTTATTTATTAATTAGTTTAATCTATCCTAACTATACTAACATTACTTATTTAATCTAACTAACTTTATTGTTATTTTTGTTCATCCTAAGTCTGATTATTCATGGATGGGTGACGGGCGAGAGGTAGTCAATGGGGCAACAGGACAAGGGAGTGAGGGCGCAGCATGGATGAAGGATGCAGCAGGGTGATGGGGGATCAAGCGAAAAGAATGGAGGGAAGAAAACGGGATCAACCGAGCCAGACTTCGTCATCACGAGAGAAACGCCAAATCAACAGTCGAAGAATCGAGTTGCCTATAATTATAGGACCCCAACAGGTTGGATGAGTTGGTGTCAGGCAAGGGCAGTGCCGACTTGAGCCATGTAGGAGTTAGGGGTGACCGACCTAACACATGGACGAGTGGTGGACCCGTTATGCCTTTGTGTGTGGTGAGTTGGAAAGTCAACTCGACTAGATACCAAACAATGTGATGGTTCAAGTATGGAGCAGACACATATAAGTATGGCAGGCGAACAAGCTAGAGGACATCAACACCAACTCGACACACACAACTCGATTGGACAACACATAAGTCAAACTACAAGACAAGTTGATGAGGTGCGATAGAGACGAGACTTACATCGGTTGTAAGGCAAACTCAATTGTGGCAGTGCGAGTAGGTTGTAGGTGTATGAGGTTTTAAGCAAGTCGAGTGGCAACTTGGTCAACTCTTGTAACTTATGTAATGAGCATCACACTCCCCTTCTTGTAAATCATTGTATCATATTGTAATGCATCTTGTATAATAAAGATTGTATGGGTGTTAGGCACGACTTGGTGCACCCAAACTATTTGTTATGCCATTCTTTCTATGTGTTTTCATGTTCTATATCACTTTGATGTTTAAGTGTATCTTAGGGATGAGTTATGGGCGTGCCTTGAGCGAAGAGGTGTAGTCTGAGCACATTAGGACATGGGTTGGTCGCACCGCTGGATTTGAGATGTTGCAGTGCAACACGACCAAGATATGATGAAACTTGATGTTTCGAGAAGGACTCTTAGGTTCGTGACAGGTGGTATTAGATAATTTCACAATGACTTGTAAGAGAGCAGTTGGTGTGGAGCGCAACTTGATAGGCATGAAGCAGTTCAATGGGTAGTTGACTCAAGAGATGCCAATGAAGCCAACGCCTTGGACAAAGGAGGTGGATGAGACCAAGTTGCGGAAGCAAGTTGCGGTACATCTAAAGGAAGTTGGATCGAGTGTCCCTCCGCGACTCGGGACAAACTTCACTCGGATGGAGCAGTCAGATGAGGTGACCAAGAGCATGATTTGGACCATCTTAGAGCCAAGTCAAGTTGGACTAGGACACACCCCCATGGAACCCGTGGAAGATTGCGTGAACAGAGGTATGTTGTACTGTGATTCTAATTGTTCATTTCATTTAACACATGAGGCATGGAAAAATTCAAAGAATGGAAGGTTGTGATGAATGAGTGCCTTAGTTGGAAACTAAGGCCAACATGACCACATATTGTGTTTTCTTGATTTAATCATTAATGGGAGAATGGTGCAAATGTTGGTGGACTCGAGCACTTCACACAAATTCCTAAGGATGGATTTAGCAAAGGAGTCGAGACTTAGAGTCACTCCATGTGTAGTTGTCATGAAGAAAATGAACCCTAAGGAAAAGGTGGCAGTTGGGGTCACCTCCTCAGTTCACATACAACTTGGCAAGTGGAAAGGTCAGGAAAATTTCACTGTGTTTCCTCTGGATGATTTTGAGGTCATTCTTGGGAAATAATTCATTAGGAGGATGTGTTTGGTTCTTTTTCCATGGGTGGATAAGTTGGTTATACTTGGTTAATATAGAGCTTGGGTTGTGTGCACAACCATAAGGAAGCCTAGTGGAAGGGTGCAACTAGTGTCTGCATTGAACATGAAGAAGGCAACAAGATGATCATGATTGCAAATTTATCCAACAACGATTGGGGAAGTTGAAGAGGATGGAGTGGGGATGTCTATTTCGTTGGAACTCACCAACTTGTTGGATGATTTTGTGGACAGGATGTTGGATGAGTTGCCAAAAGAGCTCCCACCAAGGCGCATTGTTGACCACCATATAGAGATTAAGTTGAGGTTGCAACCACTAGCGAAGGCTCCTTATCAATTGTCTGGGCCTGAGTTGGAAGAATTGAAGTGACAGTTGATAGAATCGATCGACATCAGGTTCATTTGACTGTCCAGGTCACCTTATGGCGCATTGGTCCTCTTCCAAAAGAAGGACACAACAAAGCTAAGGATGTGCCTGGACTATGGAGCTTTGAACAAGTAGACCATGAAGAACCAATATCTGTTGTCACTAGCTACAGATTTCTTTGACAAGTTGGCTAAGGACAAAGTCTTCTCGAAGCTTGAATTGAGGCATGGATATTATCAAGTGTGGATTTTGAAAGGAGATGAGACAAAGACAACCACGCTGACAAGGTATGGAAGCTTTGAGTTTCTTGTGATGCCTTTTGTCTTGTGCAATGCCCTTACCACTTTTTGCACCTTGATGAATGATGTATTGCGATTGTTTTTGGACAAGTTTGTGGTGGTTTACTTGGACGACATGGTGGTTTTCATGGAAAGTATGGAGGAGCATAAGAAGCAATTCGTAGAAGTCTTTGAGGCGCTGCAAAGGAACCAACTATACTTGAAGAAGTCTAAGTGTATTTTTGGGCAGTCTGAAATACCATTCTTGGATCATTGAATTGGCCAATGATGTATTCGCATGGAACCTGGAAAGGGTAAGGCAATTAAGGATTGGGATGAGTCGTGGACAATTCATGAAGTGAGGATCTTCCTTGGGTTGGTCAACTACTATCACAAGTTTTCAGAAGGTTATTCCAAGGTCACTGCACCTTTGATATATTTGTTGGAGAAGGATAAGCCATGGAATTGGTCGAAGAAGTACAAGTCTAGGTTTTGTGAGCTCAAACGTGGAGTTGTCATACCACTTGTGCTAAAGCTACTTGACTTTGAGCAACCATTTGAGGCGCATTCAAATGCTTTAGAGTTTTCTATTGGAGGAGTTTTATCGTGGGACGGTCACCCAGTTGCCAATGCGAGTAGGAATCTCTAAGATTGCGAGCGAATATACCCCATTCATGAGAAGGAGATGACAACAATTGTTCATTCCTTGCAGACTTGGAGACATTAATTGTTGGGTAAACCGTTCGTTGTGAAAATGGACAATATTGTGACGAGTTATTTTTCTACACAACCAATGTTGTCACCCAAGTAGGCACAGTGGTAATACTTTGAGAAAAATTTGACATGACCATTGAGTATAGGCTTAACACAACATTGATGTAGATGCCTTGGGAAAAAAATCACAACTCATTGGACTAGAGGAGGACAAGTTGCCTATACTAGTGAGCAATCAAGTTCAAGTCTTGCAAGAATTGCAAGATAAGATCAAGGAAGGATTGTAGAGTGACCTCACAACGAAGAACATTATGAAGCGGGTTAAAGAAGACAAGACATCGAAGTTTTGGTTAAGTGATGGGTTGTTGTATTTTGGTGAACGACTTTACGTCCTAAAGATGTCGCATCTCAGGAGGGAGCTCATGAAGGAGTGTCACGACTCGCCTTGGGTTGGCCACCTAGGACAATAGAGGAAGTTGGCGCTATTGGAACGAGGATACTACTGGGAGAGGATGTGGCAAGATATGGAGGAGTATGTCTGAACTTATATTGTTTGCCAACAATATAAGGAAGATACCAGATTGCAGGCAGGTCCAATGTATCCTTTACCGATTCTGGAGAGACATGAATCTTTATGGTAGTATAAAGAAAGTTTGAGAAAAAACATCATGGGGATTGTGCACGTCATATGTTGCTGGGATGGAAACAAATGTAGTGGGGGAGGATGTAATGTCTATAGCACTCATGCAGAGTGTGCACGATGCCATGATAGGGGTGGAGACATGACCGGTCAATGAGTTGGCTAAGAACACACTTGGTTGGACAAGGTGGAGTGGAAACCATCTTATAAAGGGAACAAGTAGGAGTGTGTGTTGGACCCACATGAAGAATGGTTTTCAGGGCCATGGTCAAGGTTCATTTTAATTTGAGTGGGATATGGGCACCATGAGTAGGTTTTGTGTAGCATAAATGGGTGTTGAGGATTAAACATGGTCAAGGTGGAAACAAGGGATTCAAACCCTAAATGGAACTTTCTGAGCTCAAGCACCATGGTTAGGGGAGGAAAACACTTGGGCCTGAGGTCATAAATGTTTATTCCCATACATGAGGGCCATGAAAAACACTTACAGACCACAACATATGCACTCTCTAAGGGGTCTTTGGATTTAGAGTTGGATATGGATTCTATTAGGAGGTTTTGTGCACTAAGGATGGGTTGTGGGGCCTTAATCATGGTCGAGGAAGGAAAACAAGTGCCTAGGGATATTGCTTAATCTTCTCATGATCAATAGATTTGAAAGGGTTCTCAAACAAACACATCAGTTGTTTATAGGGATTCTTTATAGGGATCTCAGTGGGATACATGCAACATGATAAGGTTTTGTTTATTTGAAATGGGTGTTAAGGCCTAAACATGGTTAAGGGGGGGAATAAGGGCCTTAAGCCCTAATTAAACCTTCTTAATCTCAAGTACCATGCACAACACCTAGAAACTATGACACAAAACCTCCCTAATGAGTCTTTGGTATCTGAGTTGAATATGGGTGTGGTTATGAGGTCTGAGGCATCATGGATGGGTATTGAGTCCTTGACCATTGTCGAGGGAGGGAAACAAGAGCCTTCAAACCTAAACCTTGCTTCTCAAGTTCAAGCACCATGGAAGAGTCCTCAAACAACATATGACCTTTGTAGGGTGTCATTCACCTCTAGGTAGGATATGGGCACCATGGTTAGGTTAGTTGTGAACTAAGAATGGGTCTCGAGGTCTAACCAAGGTTGGGGGAGGACAATAAGAGCCTTGTTTGATTCCCTAAATGAAGTTTCTCGATCTCAAGTTCCATGAACAACACCTACAACCCATGAAGCTTCTCAAGCTATAAGACCATGAATGTGCACTTGAACCACCACACATGACCCCTGTAGGGTATATTTGGCCTATTGGAGGGATACAAGTGCCATGATTAAGCCACAACATAGGCCTTAAATAAGAATGTTTCTTGAACCCACACTAGAAATGGTTCTTAAGGCCATGGTTGGGGTTCTTTAGCATCCAAGTAGGATATATGTGCCATGAGTAGGTTTTGTGCAGTGGAAATGGGTTTCAAGGCCTAAATATGGTCAAGGGGGGAAACAAGGGGCTTAAGCCCTAAATGGACTTTCTTGAGCTTAAGTGCCATGGTTAGGTGAGGAAAACACTTGGGCCTTATTCCCTAAATGTATCTTCTTAGGCTCGATCACCACGAACAACACTTGCAAACCATAAGACATGCACTCTCTAGGGGGTCTTTGGCATCAGAGTTGGAAATGGATGCCATTAAGAGGTTTTGTGCATCAAGAATGGGTTGTGGAGCCTTGACCATGGTTGAGGAAGGAAAATAAGTGCCTTTAGATATTGTTGAATCTTCTTAGGCTCAAGATTCTTGAACGACTCCTCAAACCAACACTTGAGTCCTTCATAGGGGCTCTTTCTAGGTCTCTAAGTAGGATATGGGCACCCTAAGTAGGTTTTGTGCACTGGAAATGGGTCTTGAGGCCTAAACGTGGTCAAAAGGGGAAACAATGGCCTTAAGCCATAATTGAACATTCTTGGGCTTAAGTTCTATGAACACCTATAAATCATGACACGAGCCCTCATTAGGGGGTCTTTGGTATAAGAGTTGGATATGGGTGCCAATGAGATGTTTTGAGCATTGTAGATGGATCTGAGGGCCTTGACCATGGTCATGGTAGGGAAACAATAGCCTTAATCCCATGACCATGGTTGAAGGAGGGAAACAACAACCTTAGTCCCTAAACATATCTTATTGAGCTCAAGTAGTATGAACACATCCTTGAACCACCACATGAGACCCTTGTAGGGTATCTTTAGCCTACTAGAGGGATATATGCATAATGAGTCTAGGTCTTGAGAAACATGAATGGTTTTTGAGGTTTAAACAATGTTGAGGGAGGAGAATAAGGCCCTTAGGCCTTGAACAAAGCTTCTCAAAATCAAGCACCATGAAAAACATGGAACCACACCTCTTTAAGGGGTCTTTGGCATTTGAGTTGGATATGGATTCCATTAGAAGTTTTTACATATCATGGGTCACGAGGCCTTAACCATTATCAAATAATGAAAACAAGTGCCTTAGGATCTTTTTTTACATTCTCAAGCTGAATAGCCTTGAACAAGTCCTTGAACCAATACATGGGAACTTTGTAGGGGGTCTTTGGCCCCTTGAGTGGGATATAGGTGCCATGAATGGGTTTTGTGTGCTAGAAATGGATTTCAAGGAATAAACATGGTCAAGAGGGAAACAACAAACTTATTCCCTAATTGAACCTTCTCAAGCTCAAGCAACATGAACAACATAAAACCATAACACAAGCCCTCTTTAGTGAGTCTTTGGCATTCAAATTGAATATGAGTGTCATTACAAGGCCTTGGGCATTGTGGATGGTTCTTAGGTCCTTAAACATATTCAAGAGAGGGAAATACAAGCCTCTGGACCTAAACCTTACTTCTCAAGCTCAAGCGCCATGGACGAGTCCTCAATCCACAACATATAACGTATGTATGGTATCAATCACCTCAAAGTGGGATATGGGCACCGTAATTAGGTTAGTGTTGAAGCAAGAATGAGTCTTGAGATTTAGTGAAGGTTAGGGAAGGACATTAAGGGCCTTATGCACCAAATAAATCTTCTTGAGTTTAATAGCCATGAAAAACACCAACAACCCACAAAACATGCCCTCTTTTGGGGATCTTTCGACTATGGGTGGTTTACCAAGGGACATTATGATGTTTTCAACAAGGTTGATGGGTCTTTGGGTCTTGATAATGGTCATGAAAAAATACTAAGGGCCTTAGGCATTTAACAAAGATTCTTTGGCTCAAGCATCATGAAAGTTGCATTGAAACACCACATAAGACCTTTCTATGGGATCTTTGGCCTCTAATCATGACACATGCCCTATCTATAGGTTCTTTCACCTCCGAGTTGTATCCTAGGCACCATTAGGTGATTTTATGCAAAGGGGATGGGTCTAGGGCCATTGACTATGGGCAAGAGAGTAAAATATGTCACATTCCCTTAAAACAAGGTTTTAATGCTAGATATTTTCTTTTGAAACATGTCATTGTTGAGTTTTACATGGTTATTATTTTATGTAAAAATAACATGTGCATATGCTTTTATAACCAAAATGCATGCACACTTTTATAACTATAATGTATATGTGCTTTTATAACCAAAACGCATGTGTGTTCCTATGAATTAAAAAAAATAGGCGAGATTGTCTCTTTCCCTGTGTGTGTTGGATGAGTTGGTTGCTTTGGTTTTATCTTTGGAGTGACAAACTTGGTACTTCATACTACATAAACAAAAGCACACTCATTTTTCTAGCTCCCTATTATTAGCTCCATTTTCGATGAGGTTGTTAAATATGGTACACATATTCATCACTGCTGGAATTGCATATATATATATATATATATATATATATAATTCATTTTATCATAATTTTAAAATACATAGTTCTTTTGTTTTTATTGTAACTTTTTATTGTCTTGCTCATCTGTAAAACAAATTATATGGTGCACACGTATAGATCAAGGGCTATACACTAAAAATAAAATAAAGTTAATTGATTACGTTAAGGCCTTCAAACCCATTCTTAATGTTTGACCTTGTAATTTCAGGGTTTCACTAACTTTATTATTTAAAAAAATGTTAACATTAAAAACTATGTAAAAATAATGGCATGCAAGAATTGATTATTATCTACACATGTGCAAATTTGTTTTAAGAAATTCCATCATTTAAACACTAAATCGATGTCTTAACACGAACACATGCATTATGTTTTTGGAGGAAAAGTAATATATCAATCTTAGAAGAATGTGAATTTTTCGGAGTTATAGAAACTTTCCACAAATACAAGTTATATATTTTATAACTTAATTAGATTTCCCACTTTTTATCTTTTTACACTATATTGTAATAAGTTGTCCATATATTAATAATTCCTCTTAGTAAAATATATTTGTTTTTTAAATTTCTATTACAATTAACATATCAATCGAGAAACATTAAAACTTACACCAATTATTAATTTAAATACCACTTACTCCATCATCATATAATTTTTTTTTAAATATTTTACATTCAACTTATCTAAAATATATATTAATTATCAACATTTTCTTTATTATTATATATATATATCTTAACACAATATAGTTTCTTTTTCATGCATTTCTAATTATAAAAATGAAAATCATATCATTAAATTATAAACCTTCTTCCATGCACTTCCAACGAGAAGAACAAGAATCATGCCATTAATTTCTTGACCATTAAGTTCGCCATAGCTTAACACGATGCCTTTCCATAAAGGCCCAAAATGATTCTAATGCATTGGTGTAGATAGTAAAATGTAGTGGAACAATATGATTCTAATGCATTGGTGTAGATAGTAAAATGTAGTGGAACAATGTTGCATGGTAGTGTATGTCGGCTGCTATGTAAATATAATAAAATAATAGTTGTAAATTTAGAGTGATTTTTGACATGGTTTTATCGAGTATAACTCTAGTGATTTTGGTCAAATCTAGAGAATCCTGGAACAGGTAAAATCAGAGATTGTATTTTGGATCGATAATTAAAGTTTAAGGAAAAATATATTATTCACGGAGGCTATTTATATAGGCATTCAAACTATTAGTAATGGTAAAACTGTGCTATAATTTGGAACAAAGGAGGAACCTCCCTAAAATATTTAATAATATTAAATAACCCTTTACATATGATATTAAATATCCCTTTACATGCAACAACCACCTTTGTAACAAGTGGAAATGAAAAACAAGGTCGCTCTGCTCTGCTAATCTCACCTTTGATGTTGTGGTGGATTCACATAGAATGGTGCCCACTCCCTCCCTAGAGGTGGGGACTCTAAAATCCATAGAATGTGCATCTTCCCCTCCTAACCCCTGAGCGACCATTTCATCATTGCCTCTGTATTTTGACTTGACTTCCCATGTCTCGTCTAAAGAAATAATAACAGTTGTAAAAACTAAGGAGTTTGAGTGATAAACAAGCACCTCTCCACATCACCCCACATTTATTGTTCTCCAAAAAACATTCAACCGCATTTATTTTACGAATTTATTTCCCGCCACCACCAAGGCAATAAGGTGTTGGTTTTACTAACCAATTAGATTTGAACAAAATGCTTTTAAATAAATAAAATAAATAAAATAAAATTCAAAATGTAATGTAATGCTTTGGAAAACGGCTCACAAATTTTTGGTCCACCATGAATTAATAGGTAGTCAACGCGATATCGATCGCTATATACTTCCTTAAGTGACAGGTATAGTAATGAAGCATGGTGCCATAGCTTAATATGATGCCTTTCCCCAAAGGCTTAAAATGATTCTAATGCATGGGTGTAGATAATAAAATCCAATAGACTAATCAAGTATGGGATAACATAATTCATGGCAAATGAACATACATATTTATAATTAAGCGCATACACATATAACATGTATAATATATATTTTTATTATTGAGAATAAAATTCAATTATATATTTATTAACATAGATATAATATTTATATATTTTTTTAATAGAAGATAGATAAAGAAATTGGTTGCATATTAGCAATTTTTCACTCAGCCATAGGAATTTTCTGTACATTCCATCTCAAGCCACACTATGAGACCATTATGGAAAAATAACAAGTTATAGGCTTACAAGTCACTCAACCCAGCCCAATTGTTCTCATGGTTCAACCAATCTGCTCACCATGAACAATTGAGGCATCGATCAATGATGGCATTCTCTTTTATTGCCCCACACAACACATGGAATATCTTTCCTTTCTCTTCTTAATAGCGTCTCAAGAATTTTCTTCCCTTCCAGTGCTTTTCTGCGTAGGTAAAGAGACTGATTTCCCTTTGGGATTAGGTTGCTAGACTCATGCTTTGGCTTTGAAACAATGAACGAGTAGCAATGAATAGTGGGTGAAGAATTTCTAACTTGCCCAACCTCTATGCTCATCAACAACCGATCTATCCCTCATCCAAGGTTTGTAAATCTCTCTTTCCCAATAATAATTATTTCCAATGTTTGGATAATGGGTGGACATCAACAAAGTAACATGAGAACTTTTCTCGAGAGAATGAATATGTGAATTTATTGGAATGGGAATGACAATGATTGTGAGAGAATGATCTCCCACAAGGTAGGAAATTGAATGACTCTTAGGATTCCCCATAATGACTATACTCAATCCACGATTCCATAACTACCAAAGGTAGATTCCTCACCAACCTCTACATGCATCTTTGATTAGTTTCTATGTCAGGAGAGGTGGGTGACCTCATTAAGGTAAATGATAGAAAGAGATGAGATCATATGCTAGCACTTGGCAATAGAGGATTACTTTCCCATGACTCCCTTTTCTCTTCTTCTCTTGTGGAATGCCCCCTTTCATTTTCAACTTTTGTGGAATGAGAGCCCCTCTCATGCTCTTCACAACCATCTTGGAGCATCATGTGTTATATTATGGTAAGTCTAATACACCATCTATATATTGTATTTACAACATTTTCATGACCTTGGCCTTAAGATCCTTGTTAGGAATCCATACACACAATATTTACAACAAGAAATATTTAATTAAGTTTAATTTGATGCTCATCATTATAAGCATGCATTTACAATTTACCTATGATTTGATCCAATACATTTCATAAGTCAAAACCAAGTATTACACAAGCTTAGTGATAACAAATAAAATAAATGATCACCATAATAAGAAAAAGTGTAATAATACAATTAATTAGTGTAAATCCATCTTAACCTTGATATTTTAAGCAATGAAATGCTTCTTATTTCTTTTCATAATTTTTGATATACTTTTTTTTCAATCAGGAGGAGGAAATATGCTCTAGTAATGAGGATTGTCAGCCTAGCCTTCTATGGACACTATCTCAAGACCTCAACGTGTGGCCACTTGTAATAATCCATTTTTGGTTTGTAAGAGGACAAACTTCCACTTGTGCTAGATGTCTCTGGGTCTTAGGCAATTAACTTGTTTCCTTATGTTTGAGAGATGAGCTCTTAGCCAAACCAAGATAGTTTTAAGTTATACTCCAAGTCCAGAAAGGTAGTTTCATCCTTGATCGGTATCTAGAAGAAAGTCAATATCCTATTCTAGTCATTGCTCATTTGCCTTCCTCAAGCACCATGCCTTAGCCTTATACATGAAACCAAGATACAAAACCCCTATTGCATTTTAGCCTCTTACCCAAAAGGAATACTTCTTCATAATTAATATAAATATATTTTTATTCTAATAAAATAAAAACAAAATATACTCTATAATGCAATTCAATACATATAGTGGACTAATAATCTAAAATGTAAGGTCAGTGGAGGCGGCGTAGTGGTAAGGTCGCTCTCGTTAAGACGGACAGGTCCTGTGCTCGATCCCGAGCGAGGGCGTGGCTCACCGTGAGAGTATAACCGTTTCCGGGCCAAGCCCACTCACCTTTTAAGGTCAGTGGAGGCGGCGTAGTGGTAAGGTCGCTCTCGTTAAGACGGACAGGTCATGTGCTCGATCCCGAGCGAGGGTGTGGCTCGCCGTGAGAGTATAACCGTTTCCGGGCCAAGCCCACTCACCTTTTTAAGGTCAGTGGAGGCGGCGTAGTGGTAAGGTCGCTCTCGTTAAGACGGACAGGTCCTGTGCTCGATCCCGAGCGAGGGCGTGGCTCGCCGTGAGAGTATAACCATTTTCGGGCCAAGCCCACTCACCTTTAGCCCAAAGGGGTTGGATCCAATGGTGGAAAGCGAGGAGTTTTTCACCGTTGGGCAAGGTTCAATTCTCGTGAGGGCTTTACCTGGAGCCATGGGGACACCTTGAGGTAGTGGTCGAACGTGTGGTTGCACCCAGAGATACTATAATAAATGGTATCATGACCCGTGCACGCATAAGTGGATCAAAGCCCACCCCCATGTCCTTCAACTTTTAAAACCATTCCTCCAAAAAAAAAAAAGATGAGGCGAGACGAGTCATCGCGGCTAGGGCCCAAACCCTAGCCGCCTCGTTCTGGTATTCGAGTGCAGGAAGAGATTTGCAGCAGTCGCGCACCCAGGGTTCGGCACCCATTGATTTGCCCGCGTCCCCAAGCTTCTTCACGCGTTTTGGAGTAGTCGACTCGTCTAGGGCAGCGGAATGGTGTTGCAGCTTTTGCCTGAGCGTTTGCTCGCGTTTTGAAGAAGCGGTTTGGTGTTTCAGCGCTTTGTTTGGTTGCAGG
>JZKD02S1941893.1:497085-511376 GCA_000966675.3 Picea glauca
GATCAAATTTGTTAAAGTGTAATTTTTTTATTGTTTAATTATATGCCATGTGTAATTCCTTCATATTAATTGATAAAAAAAATTAAACTTTAGAAATTTGATCCCTCTCCATGTTTGATAGATTTGGATTTATGATGGATCTACATTAATTTATTTTTTTAGGTGAATGTTATCAAGTAAGTAGATAGTTATTTATTTTTTAGTGAGAAAGTTCTCAATCTATCACTCATTTTTTTTTACTACTATGATCCATCATCATGATGAAATGAAGAAAATTCCATTTATAAAAAATATTAATAATAACACATAAAGAACCATCTATAAAAAAATATTAAGTAACACATAAAGAAAAAAATAGTTCAAATTTTCTAAGTTGAGGTTTTGGACCAAGCTATTGTAGTCCATCTTGATGTTAGATCAAAGTAGCTTGCTCCAAAACTCAAATTAAAAAACTTATAAGATGGATCTGAAAGAATTCTCTTAGTAATATTTTTTTAGTTAATTTTAATTAACATTTTTTTTTATTGTGACTTAAAAAGATAACATTAGATGATCTCTTTTATTTAAAAATGAATTCTTATATTTAATATTTATGATGGATTTGAAAGAATTTTCTTACTAATATTTTTTTAGTTAATTTTAATTAACAAATTTTTATTGTGACTTAAAAAGATAACATTAAATGATCTCTTTTATTTAAAAATGAACTCTTATATTTAATATTTATTATTAAATTATGATATAACATTATATCATAAAATTATATAACATTATATTATAAAATTACACCATAAGAACATCTCTCCTATATTTTAGCTATTAGACTATAAAGTGAAAAAACTCTCTTACTAATATTTTTTAGTTAATTTTAATTAACATTTTTTATTATGACTTTAAAAAATAACATTAGATGATCTCTTTTATTTAAAAATGACATCTTCTATTTAATATTTATTATTAAACTCTGATATAACATTATATCATAAAATTACATCAGAACATCTCTCATATGTTGACTATTGGACTATAACATTATATCATAAAATTACATCATAAAATTATATAACATTATATCATAAAATTACATCATAAAATTATATAACATTATATCATAAAATTACATCAGAACATCTCTCCCATATTTTTGCTTGAACTATAACATTATATCATAAAATTACATCATTACATAAGAACATATCTCTCATATTTTGGCTATTGGACTATAAAGCACCTTGTCGTGAAACAGAGCCAATTCGCCAAATCTATAAATTTCTATAAGGTCAATGCTGGCCAATTCTTTATGAGGTCCATTTCAATCTCTAAGAGATGATAACCTCGACAAAAATTCCGTGAAAAGCTGATGTGACTTTACAACCAAAATAGCGGATGGTGAATAAGCATCCACTTTCGTTTCAACCCTAGCAAATTCACAAAGCGCTTTAGACTTTGGATGATACGGGACTCACGATAGTGATCATTTATTCATGGATCGAGATTCGACAATGCATTTTGGAGCAGCAGCCATGGTGATTGCCATAAATGCAACGTGTCCTGCCTACCATAGATCACCTGGCCTGTCGTGGGGTGAGGACAGGGAACAGGTGGCTGGTAGGTAGCTCTTCAATTAAATACGTCGTTAAATAAAAGTCGGCTTTTCCAGGCCCAGCTACAGTGATAAAACTGTATGAAAGCAAGCAGATGAAGGGAAATGTCGGGGATAACCAGAGCTATGCAAGTCCGCTTCCATCGCTCTCGGATCGAACCGGTCCCGTGATCGGCACAGAACGTGGCAATACTGCTTTGATCAACGGCTTATATATAGCCAAATGCAGTCTCTTCTACGCTCATTTCCAAGAAAATTAAAGTCTTTGCATCTTTCGCCGGTCGCTAGAGGACAAATTTCAGCTGGCGCCATGAAGATGATCAAAATTGTCATTATACGGAGTTTATACACTAAGACAAATATATTTAGCACGGTTTAAAGAATGAATTTCTGTGCCTATGTCGAGTCCATAGAGGCTTGGGTTTAAGGAGTTTCTTGCATCCAATTCTCAGAACTACGGTCGCACTTGAAATTGGGACGATGCTTTGGTTCTTAGGGATGCAGTCGGGTTTGTAGCTGAAAAACGAGGTTATTGGAGAAAATTTTCCGATACGAAATAACTGAACGGAAAATTCTATCAGAAGTTTGATATTAATGCCGGAATTAGAAAAAAGCTGTGCACATAAATGAATGTTTTTTCTGCAAAAATTAAAGAGTTCGTAACTTTCAAGTCAAACTTATAAGTGCATGTCCGGAAGATCATCTGGTCTGGAAGAAACGCTCAGGCATTCGATTGCCTCAGACAAGTTTGTTAAAAGCAAGCCGCATCGACTTTCCTCTGTGTATACAATAACGGTGTTATCTCGTAAAATTTAAGTTAATAAGGGGGCAACTGAGCTGTTGCGGTGAAAAAGTAGAAGTTGAGTTTATTTCATTATCGGATCCAAGGAAACAGACTTCAAGCAAAGAGAATTCGAAGAAGATCCAAACGTGAAAGCCAGAGGGGGTAAATCTGATCATTTTACGGCTGTCTGAAAAGGAGCAATGCAGAGAATATAAAATGTACACGAGAAACAAGCTAGATTCATCCGGTGGAAGTGCTGGCCGGACTTTCGATCTCAGGGCAATTGCGGAAGGTTCAAATGGACAACTGGTTAGTACACTAAACCTGTTGAGATTGCTGCCTTTTTAAAGTTTGAAATCACAATTGTTTTTCTGTCAATTGTGATTACTTTAAGGATTTAGCAAGTTATTTGACAGGGTGACGATTCGCCTCTGTTGTTCTGATAGCTTGAATTTAAGGACGTAGCAAGGCATTTTAGAGCTCCATTATTTGTCTCTGTCATTTTAAGGGTCGAATTGCTTTATTTCTTGCTGTAGTCTGGTTGCCTTGTTTGCATACTACTTTCTCTCTCTCAAATGATATGTATATAAACTCCTTATGTTAGCTTATGGTTACTCCTGATTGAGTAATATGTCAGATTGTTAATATAAATGTAATTCTTCCAATTTAGGTCAGATCAACTTTAACTTATGAGTTAATTTAAAACAGAGGAGTAATGGCAGATGATTATCGAAGTTACTAAAAATTAGCCACAACCAAATTGGCTGAAACTGGAAACAAATCATCTAGAAGTAGTCAAACTTCCCTCAATTTATCTGTCACAGTGTTAACTCAGCTCATTCTCGTGCTCTAAATTACTCACTGTTTGCAGCAGACAGGACACAACTCTTTAGTGGAGGTCTTCTATTTTGAGAATTTTGCATTTTAGCTACACAATTGAGGCTCTGGTTGGGAGTTACTGTAGATATGGTTATTAAATTAAATCATATTTCAATCTTTTTACTTCATAAAATGAGTTTTGCTGATCCTATAATAAAATCAACACATGAATTTTAACTGGTTTACGAATGCCACATTGGGTTACTTTATATTAATCATCAATAGACCTTTTTTTAATCCTGAATTCACCAACATTTACAGGATTGTAAATTTGGATCTCAACTAAAATATCAATACATTCAGTTGAAGATTTCTACAATGGACTAGTCCTGCATCTTTTAATTGGATATTAAATCTCAATAGTTTTTGATGAAGTATTATGTAAATCAGGCCCACTTTCCGCTCAGTTGATTAAAATAAATCAATTTAAAGGTCAAGTTATCTTTGGACAGAAATCCATTAAAGATAAAACCAGATCAGAATTTCTAAGCTCTCTGTTACCAGAATAATTTTAAAAGTACTTGTCCAGATGCTTTAAGAAATTCCTATGATTGCCAGAGAACAATTTATTTTGAATTAAGTGGATACGATAATCTGCCTAGTGGCTCTTAAAATGATACAATTGGTTAATGCTCATGATTTTGGATTTCTACATATCAATGTTAACCCAAACCTTAGTCACTATTATTTTTGCCTACATTTGTTTTGAACCAAAGATTTATAGATTTGGTCTATGGACACTTATTGTATCTGCAATATCAAAGTCAGTCCAAAATTGATCAGTGCTTGTTTTGTTGGTTTATCGAGACTTTCGTTATCTGGCAATATCAAGTTAAACACCATATATATAAATATTAACTAGTGCTTGCGATAAATAGATGATCATGGAAATGGACAGAAACATTTACATGAACAAACTAAAACTCATAAATATAGTAAGTTTGTTTAACCGTATCCAATTGTGAATGAAGCTTTCCGGGGAAGTTACTGCCGTACGAGGGTGGAAATGCAGCTTTAATTGCGACTCACGGGCGTTGGTTTTGCACTTAATTAATTATGACATAAAATGTTGCTTACGATCTTCGACTTACAAAGAACTTCGTATGTACATCGTCCCTGGACTCGATGTTAGTTAAAATTCTGTGATGACGAGTATTACAGCGCCTGGGTGCTTTGATAATCAACCAAGCAGTAATCAAATGAATCTCTTATGCTGAGTATCCCCGCATGCTTGCCGAACATTTATTTTTTATGGCTCTTTATGGCCTTGGCCCGTGCAGGGTTTATCTTCCACAACCTTGTGGGGTTTTTGCAACATTACAACTTTGGGTCCATGGGATGGGTAATTTACACCCTGAACCTATTGGGATTGTTCTTCGTACATCACATCTGGTAACATTCCTATGCCGTCTTCATCCTACCCGCAACGGCTTCTACCACGTGTTTTTTTAAGGCTCTTAACTTTCTTCACTTCCCCAAGCCTCTCCATTCTTGCAAAGTGGCTCAAATCGATATATATATATATATAATTTGAGAAAACAATATTTGAAATGACTTAGTTGTCATTTTAGCGAATTATAAGGACTTTATATTGGAACGATAAAATTGGAACCATACAGAGAAGATTAGCATGGCCCCTGCGCAAGGATGACACGCACATTAAAGGAAAGGACATCATAGTTGTTTTAAGCTAATCATAATTGATTTATATTAAAGTTTGTTAGATTATACCTTCTATAAATTATTAGATTTTGTCCTATATTTTAGGATATTATAATTAACTCATATATATATATATATATACAATTTGAGCAATCAATATTGGAAAGGATTTCGTAGTCCTTTTAAACGAATTATAAGGACATTATATTAAAGTAAAGGACATCATTGTTTTAAACGGATCATAATTGCTTTAAATTAAATTTTGTTAGGTTACACCTTTTATAAATTATTATATTTTGTCCTATATTTTAGGATATTATAATTAACTCCTTACCTTGTATAATTTCAAGCTATATTGGTATTGGGAAAAAAGTGAGATTGCATCCTAATTATATACCCAAATTACATGCAATTTCAAGTGAAAGTGCATCCTAATTAGAAACCCAAACTAGTGCGATTTCAAATATCTATATAATAAAGTCTAGTCTACTTGAATATCAATAAAGATATCTGAATATTGGAATCTAAAAAGAGAGGATATATGCACACAAAATACCATGAAAAATATTGGATTATAAAAAGAAAGAAAGAAAAGTCTAAAACTAACCTTAAGTGTACTCTTCAATGGCTTTCCTAGTATAACTTTTTATATCACGCAAAAAAGAAATCAAGTGGAGAAATCGATTTTCTTTTCTTCAACAAAAGAAAATATTCTATTTTAATGCCACGTTCTCTTCATGGGACCATAAAAGGTCATAGGTGACAAATATATGAGCTCTTTATGTGATATTAACATACGAAAATGTTTATATCCGTTGAAAATGAAAATGTTATGCAATTGTTCATAGTTATAATTTCATGACAAAGGTATCGATGTGAAATGAAGTCTCTATCATGATAGCTAAATTTGTATGGTAAGTGTCAGAGACAATGCTTCCATTAATGTAATGTGTCGAGTTTAGAGATTGGTTTGAGATTTGTTGGAGAGACAATGCTTCCATTAATTGAATGTGTCGAGTTTAGAGATTGGTTTGAGATTTGTTGGAGGTTGTTAAGAGATTCTCTCAACAACTATCTCTATGCTTGGAATAAGTTGGATCTGAGACCAACTATATAAATCTGTTGTAATTGAGTACAATGGTGTAATAAAAAAATATTATGTGTGTAATTCGTGTACAATGTCTGCTACTCAAATTTCTTATATGGTATCAGAGCCTGTTCGGGCTTAAATCCCTCATGGGATGGCCAGGAAAATGTGAGAGATGTGAAATAATTGTGTTGTACATAGGTTAGCGTAGGTGTGAGAGTAGATCTAGATTTTTGTTGAGAGTGGATTGATTTTTCTGATGTGAGTTTTTTGTATGTGTGAGTTAGGGTGTTGTTTGTATATGTTTTAAGAAGTTGTTGTTGAAACCGTTGCGACGAAGAACCGTTCCTGGAGATTGTTGTTTAAAGATATTAAATATATGGAGATTTGCAATCATTGGCACTGACGGAAGACATAAGAATTAAAGAATTGTTGTAGAGGATGTATCTAAAGAGGAGCTTCCTTTTTTATTGGCAGAGGATCCAACTCCAAATATATATATGTATTTGTATCTTGATTTGTTTGTGTAATAGAAATATTATTCGTGTGTAATATGT
The DNA here is from genome assembly GCA_000966675.3 of Picea glauca. Lineage (NCBI taxonomy): Eukaryota > Viridiplantae > Streptophyta > Pinopsida > Pinales > Pinaceae > Picea > Picea glauca. The sequence goes on from JZKD02S1941893.1 coordinate 503,658, forward strand.
GTATAATGTATGTTCCTAAAATTTCTTATATGGTATCAGAGCTCATCTGAGCTTGACTCCCTCACGGGAGGGCCCAGGAAGATGGGAGAGACGTGAGACTAGTCCCTTGTACATAAATAGTGTAGGAGAGTGTTGAATTTCTGTGTGTCGCTGCGTGTATTGATTTTTCTAAGTGAGTTATTGCTGGAGCGTGTTTTTGGTGTGAAGATCTGTGAGAAATACTGATCGTTGATTGTGGAGGAGACACCATCACCTACGTTGCCACCGATTTGAGGAAGATGCACGATACATTGGTTGGGAACTATGGGTCATAAGTTTGAGGCATGTGTGATGCTGGCGAGGGTTTGTTCTCTTACATGAAGATATCATTTACTTCATTTCCTAGTCACCATTGTGGCAATATTTGACATTGTTGACTAGGTCGTGATCTCACATGGGTGACTGGTCGAGCTTGTGTTCTATGAGTGATTGATCCAGTATTTGCAGATCCTTAATAACCAAAATACACTATGTCTGTATGTTGCGTGGTACTATTTTGTGAAGCCGCCAACATGTTGTGGAGATGTCTATTGTTGTGTTGTGAAAAGGTTGCCGTCAGGTTAATAGAGCCGCATGAGAGTGATTTGCAGTTGTCTAGCATGGAGCAGAAATTCCCAAAAGGAACTGAGATCATGGCAATTCATCCATTATGGGGTTATTCATTTTCTATGTATTCACCTTTGTTGTTGATGTTGCTTGTGCATTGTCTAAGGTGTTCAAAAGCCGCATGGAAGAAGAGGAGAATAAAATATATGTTGAGTGATTGGTGTGCTCCGCTTATGAGCCGATAATTCATTGTTTTGAGTGTGCAGTTTGTGAAATTTTAAAGTATGCTATATTTTTTGATTTGTGAAATGAAGGATGAAGAACCAACTATAGAACATGGTAACATAACCTAAGCTGGTGTGTGTGGGAGCCCCAACCTTGACACAAGATGGTCATTGGTTTGGTTATGTTTATATCTATTATATGATGATGGGTCGTGTGAAGCCAGGAATGTCAGGTACAAGTTATTTTAATGTAAGGTCAAGTTTTTTGATCAACTTTTGAATACATTATGTATCCATACTACTCTCCTATATAACTGACGGATAGTCGAAAGAAAAATATCCGACAGATGGAAGCATGTCCATAGGATGATTCAATACTTGACAACTTTTCTTGCGGAAGCCTTGATGAACCGAGTATGTCAATATTGTTGGTCATTGCAATTACATCATGATGGTTATAATCATTTGTACTTTAAATGGATCAAGTGGGAAGCTCGAAATTGTGGTGAAGAAAAGAACGGAAACCGTAAGATTGCAAAGTGGGTGCAAGCGCCAATGAAGACCAATCAGACAGAACCAAACAAAGATTAATATTTTAATTTGTGATTTAGTATTATAAGTTTTGTAATGTAAGCATTAAGGGGGGGTGTTAGGGTTAATGCTTCCATTAATGCAGTGTGTTGAGTTTAGAGATTGGTTTGAGATTTGTTGGAGGTTGTTGAGAGATTCTCTCAACAACTATCTCTATGCTTGGAATAAATTGGATCTAAGACCAACTATATAAATCTGTTGTAATTGAGTACAATGGTTTAATACAAAAATATTGTTTGTGTGTAATTCATGTACAATGTCTGCTACTCAAATTTCTTATAGTAAGGATATTATTGTAGAATGAAATTTAAATTATGGGAATTGTTATCTTGTGATAAGCTTTCAAATCATTATGGATATAATATAGATACCAATTATAAGTTAAAGTGGGTTAAATTGTGTAAGGATGTTATTCTATCAACTAGAAAATTTTGTATATCTTTTCAAATTGATAAGGATTTTATTATGATTCAAGGAATTGAGGATGGCAAAGTTTTTAATGTGAGTGAAGGAATTGATTAAGATTAATAAGTTATCTACACGATTAAAGATCACTACCAACTTATAAAATGTAAAGCAATGGAAATAGAAAAAGCAAAGTTGATGACTTGAGTATATGGAAGCTAGAGTAAGAGCCCATTTACAATAGTTGTTGAGATAATACATGGTAATTTTGTAGAAACAATCTCAAGGTCACAGTGTTCAATGAGAGCAATAACAAACAGGGGAGGCAAGTTAAGAGGTGCATGGATACAAGATGTTGTTTAGAACATTCTTGCATGATAATCTTAGAACATTGTCAATTTTAAACTGACTTGATATTGGGGGCCGATGTGCTTAATTATAAGAAAAACCATTTGCAAATGTGATATGTGTTGGAATATTTAACTCCCACTTGTCTTTGGTGTGATCATATTTGTGATTAATATTATTATTGGTAGAGTGCATCTCTACATAGAGTCTATTTCCTAGTCTTTAGGAAGTGGTTGGAACTAGTTGGATTTGAGAGATTCTCTCCGACTAGATGCTTCCTAGATTGGTGTGAGGTTGAGATATTTGCTCAAACAAATAGATTGCGAGATCAAGTTAGTTTGTCTATCTTGAGACAAACCTTGTGTATTTATATGTACTCTATTTCATAGTTTAATAGAGTGCTCATGCACGATTTTGGTTTGTGTAATAATGTCTACTCTCCCTTTCATGTTTCCTTTCAATATGTACTCATTTCTTAAAAGGTATGTCGATGAAGATGTAGAAACATTTTTTAAATCTTATGATATTAAAATTCTTATGATTGGTTTTGTGCACAAATACTCAAAATTTAGAAAACATAATAGTGTGTTTGACAACTTAGGTGGGAAATGTCTTCGTTTATGTGTTATTGTATATTAAGTAATTTGCAATGTTGAATACAGACACATCAAGTGGTTGCAAGTTTGACAAGCGATGGAGCGATGGAGTCGATGGAGGCGAACCAGGAACTTTCTTCTCAGATTCCACCTGAAGTTTTCTCCGGGAGCCAAAAGTTTTTATTGAGGGATCCATTCTCGTTTTGAATTTATAGTCTTTGAACGCTTTGCTTAAGCTCCGAACAGTACTTGGTTTTAGGACTTTGTTCACTGTGCATTCCTGTCCACTTGGGTCCCGGTTTTGTAGTCTTGTCCATTTGTTGTTGCATAGGGATCGGTGGTAAACCTGGTCGTCGTCTTCCACTGAGCTAACCGTCAACACTCTCATTATTTTGGCTGCTAGTGGGCCTGGTTAGCTAACAACACATTTTCAGAAATGGATGCTCATTTAAATATTCTTATGCAACCTTCCGATGAGGTTGTCTGGAGACAAGTGGGGTTGTTCGATAAAGCCGACTCTCTCGAGAACAAGCAAACCGAAGATCCCTTCTCTCTATTCAAATCTCCTTTTCTCGCCGAGTTTCCAGAGGGACAACCTTCTGCTCCACTGACTACAGACAGAGCCCCAGTGACTGTCCCTTCCCATTCTGGTGGACCCTGCCTCTCTTCTCGTCCATCTCTTCTAACTGGGTGCTCAAACTTCCCTACTCTTTAGGGTGTTCAAAAGGCCCCTTCTAACTCGACTCAGTCTATCCCTTATGGCCGAAAGGAGTGGAAATCAAACAGAAGGGCAAAGCGTTTGGTGCTGGGAGATGGAGTGGGACAAGAAGATCTTTGCAAAATGTCGCTCTGTGGTATTGTGGGTTGGTTCTCCTATAAAAAGTTTAGCAATCTCCCTCTTGAGGATTGGATAAAACTCCACTGGTATCCTCTTCTAGGCTACTCCCCTGAGGTCATCTACCTCAAAAAAGGATGGCATGGTTTTATCTGTAAGTCACCAGAGGATGCCTCCTTGTTATTAACTTCTTTGTGGGTCTTTAGTGGAAGCAGTCTCATGCTCAAGCGCTGGAGAATGGCCTTCAACCCCGACACTGACTATTTTCAGCACAGGCAACTTTGGGTCCTACTTTCGGGCCTTCCTTTGTTCCTCTAGAATGAAGAAGCTCTTAGAGCTATGGGAGATTCACTGGGCAAATTCATTGCTATTGATCCTCAGTCTCTCACTGATCCGATGAGGAAAATGGGTAGAGTGTTGGTCGAGATGGACATTTGTGTTGGTTTACCGGAGATCCTTGAAATCGAATGGAGAGGAAGGAAAATAGCTCAGACACTGGACTATCTCGGGCTCCCCTTCCGCTGTAACTGTTGCTGAAAAACATGACACCTTCGTCATTCTTGCCCTAGTAAGGATCTAAACGAACCCTATGAAGATGCTGACCTGCTCTTAAATCCTCCTGACTTTATGGACGAAGACCCATCCCTGAGCTTTTTGGAAGTTTCCTCTGAACCTCCCCCCTCTCCCTCCTTTGGGCAGTCTGTATCTATTTTGGATAAAATGAAACATCATTGTCCTCTCCTTTTTAAAACCCTTTCTGTTGCAGAGAAGGAAGCATTAAACAACTCCCATTGGCTATCATCCTCCACCTGTGTAAAGACTTCCCTTCTTGAATCTAAGGTTCCCCCTCCTGATCCACGCCCTACTGCTCCCGTACCCCCTTCTCTCGATCCCCCGATGACTGGCTCCCTCCCCTCTTTTGTTGATTCCTTGTCTAAACCGGATCACTCTTCCCTTCCGACTCACCCTCTTCCTTCCTCTTCGAATAGGCACCACAACCTCTCTTCCACCTCTCTAGATTCGAAAGATTCCCAACAGGTTCTGCCAGGATATAGGGAGCCTGAGGATGAAGTTAACCTCTTTGATATACTAAACTCATCTTCTTCCTGGCCATTTCTTTCTGATAACTCCTCCTTGTTACCCATCTATCGTGTTAAGGAACTCATTGATCCTTCTTCGGAGGTTGGTACTTCCTCCACTCACCTTACAGGCAAAGAATGTAAAGCTTTTGCTTGGTCTAGAGGACTTGGCACTGAACTATCCCCCTTACAGACGCAGAGTTCTAGAAAGAAAAAGGAAAGTTCAAGCACCCAACCGAAAGCTACTATCATTCCCTCCATGGATGGAAAGGCCCTTAGAGCATTGAAGGCCTTAGCTCGATCTAAGTGATGTTAGTGCTCTCTCTGAATATTCGAGGGATTGGAGGCACCCTCAAAGCTGCTTCTTTCCGTAGACTGCTAGAACGTACAAATCCTGCGATTATTTTTCTTCAAGAGACCCTCTCGGTTGATCAAAAGTCAAGGGACTTTGTGCATCGATTTCGCCCTTCTTGGGTCTCTTTGGCTGTTAATTCCATTGGAAATTTTGGTGGCCTCCTGGTTGCCTGGGACTCCTATGTGTTCGATTTGGCTCCCTTCCTGACAATTGGAGGAATTTTGTTGGTAGGCCACTATTTATCTACCAATCAGGACTTGGCTTTTCTCAATGTGTATGGACCATGCGTTGATCGAAAGCAGTTCTGGACGTCCTTAGCAAACAGTGGTCTACTCTCCACTCCGAATCTTATTCTAGGCGGTGATCTGAACATTATTCTTTCTGAGGATGAACACTGGGGGGGTTCCTTTCTGTCTGGGCCAAACGAAGCTTTCTACAGAGATCTTTTTGCTTCAAAGAACTTGATCGATGTCTTGTCTACAAGTTTGGTCCCCACCTGGAGAAACAGGCGTTCAGGTACAGATATGATTGCTAGACGCCTGGATAGATTTTTAGTTTCAGAGCACTTATTGACTCGGGTAGGATTATCAAAATCTTGGGTGGAATTACCCTTTGTTTCCGACCATGCCCCCATTCTCTTTCAATTGGAAGTCTTTCTTCTGTACAAAACTTTTCTGTTCAAGTTCAATCATCACTGGTTGTCGGTTTCAGATTACTCCTATTTAGTTCATAGCTTATGGAAGGATCCATATTTTTTGCAGGAAGATAGTCCACAACTGCGTGTTGTGTGGAAATTAAAGGTACTCAAAGCTCAAACAAAATCTTGGTTCAAAGCTAAAAAGGAAAAAGAAACTTTCATGCTATAAATAATATGGAGTTCGAGATCAATCAAATCATAAAAAAATCAGCCATTAAGGCCTTATTAGTGGAGGACAACGAATATCCAAAAGCGTTGGAATGTAGTAGAAACGCCCTTCTTCGTGAGGAGGAAAATGGGTGGAGATTACGGAGCAGAGCTACCTGGTTAAGAAGCGGAGACTCAATACTGCTAGCCTCTACCCAAAAATGGTTACCGAGGAGGAAGCTGTTGACCTCTATAAACCAGTCACTCTGTTGGAACTGAAAGGGATTCTGGATCATTTCAAAAAAGAGAGAAGCCCTGGACCTGATGGATGGACGTCAAAATTCTTCATCTACTTCTTTGACCTTGTAGGAGAGGACCTACTTCAGATGGTGGAGGATTCGCGAATAAATGGTAAAGTCTTCGGAAGCATAAATTCTACCTTCCTGGCATTAATCCCAAAGGAAAATAACTCGGTTTATTTCAACGATTACCGTCCGATATCCCTATGCAACCTCATTTACAAAGTTATCTCAAAAGTTCTCTCAAATAGAATTAAACCTATTTTAGAAAGATGTCTATCTGTTGAACATATGGGGTTTCTGAAGGGCAGAAGAATCCAGGATGCTATTGGTGCGGCTCATGAAGGTTTACACAGCATTAAAAAGAAAAATACAAAGGCCCTGGTTTTGAAGCTGGACCTCAAAAAAGCCTTTGACAACATCGACTGGGGGTTCTTGAGGTTGATCTTACTTTCAGTTGGCTTTGGTGTAAAGATAACTGATTGGGTTATGTCCTGTGTTACTAGCGCAAATTTTACAGTGTTGATAAATGGAGAGGCGACAAAGATTTTCAAGAGCGAGAGGGGACTCCGCCAGGGATGCCCACTCTCACTGTACCTATTTATCATGATAATGGAAGGCCTCAACTTGCTGCTATCAAAAAGTATCTCTGATCATCATATCTCAGGTATAAAGGTTTCGAAGTTTTTAAAAATCATTCATCTAATGTTTGTTGATGATGTCAAAGGATAATCATACGGAATGGATAGCGATCTTGGATTTGCTTCAGGTGTTTTTCTCTGCTTCGAGCCTTTGCATTAACTTTGCAAAATCCACAACACATTATCGGGGGCTTAATAAAAATGAGCTATGTTCCTTAAAAGCATCCCTCCCCTTTTCCTTCTTTGATTTAAGTCAAGGATTCAAGTACCTTGGATACATGTTAAAGCCCGGAGCAAAAAATTCCGAAGATTGGCGCTGGCTGGTGGCTAAGTTTGAAAGAAAAATAGGTTTTTGGTGTAACAAGTGGCTGTCCATGGGAGGGCGTTTTGTCTTAGTTAAATCTATGCTACAAAGTCTCTCTGTCTTCTGGATGTGATTGGAGAGGATCCCCTGCTTTATCCTGAAAAGTCTGCGTAGGCTTTCTTTCAATTTCCTATGGAGTGGGCAGAATGAAAAGCACCGATTCCACCTGTGTAGCTGGGAAATTTTGTCTAGACCCTTAAGAGTCGGGGGTTGGGGGCTAAAAAATCTATCCCTTTTCAACACGACTCTCCTGGCAAATTCATTCTGGCGGGCGCTTACGCATGACAACTTTTGGCATCGAATTATAGTAGACAAGTACTTGGGGAACCTGCCACTTATAGACTAGATAAAAAAACCTTCCCATTTTCAGCAGCGGGGTCATCATTCTGGAAGGGATTGACTTTATCTTCGTCGGTAATCCTTCATTGGCTTAGATGGAGGTGTTAATATTATGGTAGCTTCGGGAGGTATGAACCTCTATGATGACCTATGACGAGATTAGAATCCTCCGGAAGGAAGCAAAGAATTGAAGAAAACCCTAGACAGGTTGTCG
>JZKD02S1941893.1:515293-532752 GCA_000966675.3 Picea glauca
GAATGGTCTGTTGTGCTCAAGACCATACCTCCCTAGCTAGGAGGGAGTGTTAATATTATGGTAGCTTCAGGAGGTATGAACCTCTATGATGACCTATGACGAGATTAGAATTCTCTAGAAGGAAGCAAAGAATTGAAGAAAACCCTAGACAGGTTGTCGGCTGAACAAATATATTTATATTGAATTTATTGATGCCCAGAAAGAGAAGTCGGCCCAGTTAGACTAGTCAGGTCGACCCTAGTTAGACTGGCTAGTCCACTATAAATACAGGGCGCCAGTTTCATTATTACACACTCTCAGAATTGCAGAGCCAGTTGTGCGCACTGCAGTTGGCAGTTTTGTGCGCAGGTCTCTGGGGAAAGTGGTGCGCTAGTTCTGGGTGGGATCATCTGTTCAGTTTTGTTTCTATTCTTTTGCTTGGTGCATTTAGCCTCTCTTGGCTATAGATTGCAGCCATAATTCTCTTCTCAGTCAAGGTCAAGGTGCTCGGATGGAGGCTTCGGCCTGTGGTTGGGAGACGAGGGTATCGTCGTGGTAAAACGAACACACAATCCTTTATATTCTAACAGGAGGCCTGGGTCGGGATTTGATATCATACTCAGAAGAGATAAGATCCTTGGTGTGGAGGACCGATCGCTCCTCCCCACTCCGCTGCAAACTCATCTAGCTTCTTTCAATATATTGTGGCTGACTCAAGCGAGAGATCTGACCCGTGTATTCCCTTTGCCGGATTTGTGGCTAAACAATGATCGACTAAATCTGATCTGTGAAGCCGCCTTTGATTGTGACTCCTTTACCTCTGCACTGAGGAGTGCTGGTATCACCCTAAACTCTAAGCCGGATACAATTATTTGGGCAGGAGGAGATGCTTCGGGAGTTGTATCAGTAAAAAAATTATACACGGCCCTGCTACAACCGTTAGATTTTGGCACTGATTTGCTGTGGTTTCATCAATTGTGGAAGTGGTTGATTCCTCTCAAGATCAAATTATTCATTTGGCTCTCTGCAAAAGGAAAAGTTCTTACCTGGGAAATGCTGCGGAAGAGAGGTTGGGAAGGTCCAGGGATTTGCAACCTCTGTAATTGCTCAACATAAGACATCCACCATATCTTAATCCACTGCAATTTTATGAGGGTTGTTTGGCAACGTCTTATCTCCCATTATTCTCTTAATTTACAGTGGAAGGGTGCCACAGTCTCAGACTGTTTCAAGTTGTGGTCTTTGGAGAAATTTGCTCCTGTCAGCTTAGCTGCTCATGCACGCTGGCAGCTTTGGATTGAAAGAAATAAGGTGATCTTTGATGACCGTGCCCCCTCCCTTCTCTCTGTAGTTCATAGAATCTTGACGTCTTTCTCCTGGTAGCCGTCCTCCTTTAAAGCTCTCCCAATCAAAGTTTGTGAGATTTCCCAGGTAGAGGGTTACACCTTAGCTTGTTTTGATGGAGCAACGCAGTCCAATGGGTTATGCTGTGGAGCCGGAGGCACTTTCAAGACGCATCCATCGAGAATCACCAAGTGGTTCATCAACTGCGGAGCATGATCAAATACTAAAGCGGAACTAATGGGTTTATGGGCTACTCTCACTTTGGCAACTTTCTGGTCAATTAAACAATTACAAATCCTTGGTGATTCGAGAGTTATCATAGATTGGATAAACCATAAAAGTAAACTCAGTTAATATTGAGTGCTAGAAACAAAAAACGATGGAATTGAAAAAAAATATCAAAGATCTTAGCATCCATCATATTTATAGAGTTCACAATAAAGAGGTCGATGCTCTCTCTAAAAGGGCTCTAGATGAAGTTGAAGGAGGGCTAACGGTTTACAATTGGGACAGTGGAAAAGAAAGCCAAACCTCCTATATTAATATCTTTGAATTGTGAAGGGAAAGTGGATCGAGTGCACTTTAGCATGCACTTAGCATAGCTCCACTTCAGTTTTTTCTATTTCAGCATCTAATTATGTCTAGACTGGTATTTAAGTAGTCCTGTTGTACCCTTCTTGGCTATTCCATATCAATGCACTGTTTGGACTTGTTCTTGAATCTGCTTGATGTAAAGGAATTTATACTATTTATAAATTTGAGATAATTACATGTGTGATCGTTTATTTCACTTTAATGGATTAACTACTTTTTACTTGCCCATCTCTCTCGTGCTCATGGGTATTTAGTGGAGCTCTAAATACGAACTTCTCTCTCCTCCTCATGGGTATTTACTAGAGCTCTAAACACGAACTCCTCTTGGAGTGAAAGTGGAATCACCATGTAGTGATTCAACTCCCAAAGGAAGATCTATATTATTCAACTCCTTTTTCGATTTAGGAGACGTGTGCCCATGGGAATGAGGCTCTCATATACCTTGTAATGAAGTACGATCTGTATGTTGCCTAGAAATTGTCTCCAGCTATGATTTACGCACTCCAATGTGATAATGACATCACAGTGAACTTGCCCAAGCCTATTACAACCTCCCAATGCCCAAGGTCTTCTCACTGGTATTCAAATCGGAAACTCGCTAACTATAAAAATCCTTTTTAAGGTCCATGGCCATCCATTCCTTATAAGATCGATTCCAATGCTAAAAAAACAAATTCGTGAGACAAGCCAAAATAGCGGATGGTTAATAAGCATCCGGTTAGGTTTCAACCCCGAACAAATAAAAAGCCCTTTTGACTTGGTGTGAGAACTGGTTAACGATAGTGATAATTTAATTCATGGATCTCTGCCACGAGATTGCATTTTGGTGCTGAAGCAATGGCGATGTGGGGTACCATAAAAGCGAGGTGTCATTTCGGCCTGGTCGTGGGGCCAGGACAGGTAACAAGTGATGGTTATGATAAAGATTCCTTTAAATACATCGTTCAAATAAAATCGGCTTTAGCAGGTCCGGCTAAAATGATAAAACTAACTGTCTGCGAGTACGCACTTCGGCCGATGATGGTGATAATCAGATCTCTGCGAATCCGCTTCCATCGCTCTAGGATCGAACCGGACCCGTCATTGCTTTGAAAAACGACTTCAATACGGCCAAATGCCTTCCCTACGCTCATTTCCAAGAAAATCAAGTCTCTGCATCTTCCGCCGTTGAATAAATCCTATTTGCTAGCCCTTGCTTTCAGCCGGCGCCACGAAGATGATCAAAATTATCACTATACGCTGAGTTTGTACCCTATGACGACTATATTTTGCGCGCTTTAAAGAATGAACTGTGCCTGTGTTGAGTCGACAAGAGTTTTTCTCTCCAACACTGAGAACTATGATCTCGGCATTTGAAATCAGGGCGAAGCTTTGGTTTCTATGGTTGCAGTAGGGTTTATGGCTGAGAAATTAGGTCTTTGGAGAAAATTTTCATATACCAAATAAAATCAAACGGAAAATTCGATCAAAAGTTCGATATTAATGCTGGACGTAGAGAAAATCTTGTGCATATAAATGAGTGCTTCTTTGCAATAATTAAAGAGTTCATAAGATTTCGGTCAAACTTGTAAGTGCATGTCTTGAAGATTATATTGTCTAGAAGAAACGCTTAGGCATTCAATTGCCTCATACTAGTTTCTTAAAGCAAGACAAACAGAGTATTACCTCGTTAAATTTACATAAATAAAGGGGTAACTGAGCTGGTATGGTGAGAAAGTCGAAGTTGAGTTTATATTTTTACGAAAAGAACCCGGAGAAGATCCAAACGTGAAAGCCAAAATAGAGTAAATTTGATCATTTTATGGCTCTCTGAAAAAGAGCAATGCAGAGGAAATAAAATGTACACGAGAAACAAGCTAGATTCATCTGGCGGAAGTGCAGGCCGGACTTTCGATCTCAGGGCAATTGCAGAAGGGTCAAACGGAGAACTGGTTAGTTCAATAAAACTGTTTAGATTGCTTCCTTTTTTAGTTTGAAATCACAATTATTAAGCTGTGTCATTTTCTGCTCCTTTATAGGATCTAGCAGGTTCTTTGAGAGGTTGACTGTTTGTCTCTATCATTTCAATGATCTGATTGATGAATTTAAGGATGTAGCAAGGCAATTTAGAGCTCGATTATTTGGCTCTATCATTCTGAGGGTCACATTGTTTGAATTGTTTTATTTGTTGCTATAGTTTGGCATTGTTTACATACTACTTTCTCTCATATCATAAATACATATAAAAACTACTTTTGTTAGCTCAGGGTTACTTATGACTGAGTAGTATATTGGATTGTTAAGATGAAATTATTTTGTCAATTTAGAACAGAGTAAGTTCAATTTCTTGCAAGAGTCCTGAAGCAATTGATGCGTTAATTTAAAACAGAGGAGAATTGTGAGAAGATTGTCCAAGTTATTCAAAATTATCCAGAAGCAAGTGGGTTGAAGCTGGAAACAAATCATTTAGAGCTTAGAAGTAATCAAACTTGCCTCAATATATCTGCCATAGTGCCAACTCAGTTCATTCCCATGTTCTAAATTACTCACTTTTTGCAGCAGGTGGGATACAACTCTTTCGTTGAGGTTGTCTATTTTAAGAATTTTGCATTTAACTACATATTTGAGGCTCTGGTTGAAAGTTGCAATGGGTGGATTCCAAGATATGATTATTAAACTAAATCATCTATCAATCTTTTACATGTTAAAATGATTTTTGCTCTTATCATAAAATCAACACATGAATTTTAACTGGCTTACAGTGGATTACCACATTTGGTTACTTTATACTGATCATTGGTTGCTTTATACTAATCAACAATATTGCCTTTTTCCCTTGAATTTCAATCTCAACTAAATTTTGACTCTCAACTACAAGATCAATGCATCCAGTTAAAGCGTCCTAGCGTGGAGTCCTGCATCTTTTGTTGGATATTAAATCTTAATAATAATTGTTTTTGGTGAAAAGTATTATGTTAAGCGTCCTAGCGTGGAGTCCTGCATCTTTTGTTGGATATTACATCTTAATAATGATTGTTTTTGGTGAAAAGTTTTATGTTAGTTAGGTTTGTTACCACACAATCTAACACCAAGTGCAAAGCTTTCATAGGGAACTAAGACTAGTGGAATATGGAAAATGTTACCACTGTCACCTAGGAAACAAATTCCCTCTTTTTAGTGAAGGAATAGTATCCAACACAAGGGAGGCTTCCCCAGTAGCCTCCGAGAATCCCTAGGCAAGACACAATCAAGTCTAGGGCCCCTTTGGGTGACTACTCAAACTACCACCAATGAAAAGGATAGACAAATTGTTAATGAGGTTGTAATGTTCTCAAGGAGATTTACCAGGAAGTCTATGAAATATTGTGTTTCTGGTTGTGGTATTTTGTCAGACAGTTTGCTGTTTGTCTTCTAGGATTTGCGCTGGGATTTATTCTTATGGCTTTTGCAGCAAATAAATGATTTATATGAAGAAGCAACAATTAAGCAACAAGATACAAAGAGAATAACACAAGGAAATGGTCACAATACTTCAGATCTGCATTTTATTAATAAATATGCTAACCTCAGTAAAAGAGATGGACAGATCTGTAACAGATATGGATAGATAATGAATGTGGCTGAATATAGCTCCAAGTTACAGTAACAAAGAGGGATCTAGGCTTCTGGAGGCCTCCAATAGCTGCATACAAAAGATCTTCTGAACCAATTGTGGTTCCTTCCTTTAAACTGTTGAATAACCAAGCATAGTTGTGCCCTCCCTGGCTGGTGCGCACCCTAGTATCCTATATTTGTTGTTTCTGGCCTCCAAACTTCACAAGAATGGCTGCAATCCTGTAGATCCGAATGAGACAAACTCATGGAAGAGATTCCTCGGCTATATGTTGCAGATCTGACTCTATAAACTCAGTATCTCCAAGGACCAGTGCGCCCTCCTTCAGAGAACTCGCCCAGCTTGGAAAATAAATAAATGGAGAGTGATAATCTCTAGAAGCTGATGAGAAGAGGTGCCCTAGGGATAGAAAATGTCTTTGTAGCAAGATATACTCCAAATTCCCAGTTTCTTAACAAAATCAAACTCTTCTCCCTTCAATAGTGTGCCCCACATATGAAGAAGCCCTCCATAGATGCGCCCTCTTTTACCAACAATGCAAGAAATGGATCTGAAACTGAAATAGAATGGTGAGGGTGGAATCTTTCACCACCTTGGCCGAGCTTGGATCAGGAACATAGGAATCTTTCACCGCCTTGTTGATCTCTAGGGTTTGTTTACTCAAAACCCTCAAAACGTTCAAGCTGCCAGAGCTCAAAGATACAAGTGAAAATGAACATCAACATAATGAGAGAACATGAGCTCCTATCTCTCTTTTATACCCCTTTTCACCTTTTTCCCTTCAAGTGACTTTTAATTCATCTTTAATATTTTCTCATAAAATCACTTTATTAATTTAATGAACCTTTTAACTTCTAAACGTGATTAATTCACCTTTATGACTTCTCCGGCCACTGAAAGTCACTTTTCATCATCCCATCCTTTAGATCTTTTCACCCCGGTTCCAACGAGCTATTACACTAAGGTATTTCTCCAAGAAACAAGCTCCAAATAGTACCTTAAGTGTAATTAATTAAAATACGCTTAATAATAAGTTATAACCCAAAATTATGGAAATCGTTGGAATGCCATGGAACCAAGAACAAGCTGTGCGGAAATGATTCCGATGATGAATAATGGTAAATAAATTGAGTTGGGCCCCATAAAACTCCTCCAAACCTCTTGGGCTCATTGATTACCTAGTCTCACCTCCCTGACTTGGCTGACTCAAACCTCCTGCAGTAACTCTGTCTGCATAATAAGGGAATCCGAAAATGGGAACATTACAGAGGTGTTACGACAAGACAATTTCTAGTCACGGAGAGAATATTTTGATTTCACTGCCTTGAGTGAGCGTACTCTAGGATCCGATCCGTTCCCTTGTCTATCATATCTCTTCCGACTTGTATTCCAGTTGACTGAACTTATACCCTTAACTATCACCGCTTTCATAACTAAAAAGGAGTTCAAAGCCAATGGGAGGCTTCAGTACGAGTATTCACACAATCATAAAGAAAGTCATTCATTCAATCAGGAAGTTCAATCACTACCTTTACAGCGTTGAATGTTGTCTTTGGAGCCTCTGGCGTTTGTCCACCTTTCTTTCTATAGGAGCTATTGGATGCATCTTCCTTCAATCAAGCAAGAAGAAGAACATTATGGGCGTATCATAATTATTGTACTCTGAGGGAAGGAAATTTTCAAGTAAAAGGATCTAGGTCAACTTGATACATTTTCCAAGTCAAGTATAGGCTCAGAAGGATCCCCAAACACTAGAAATGAAGAAAAAGTCTAGGGCTGTTGTAAAATTGTTAAAACAGAAATAAAATTACAGCAGTAAATAATTTATTACAGCAGCAAATAAATAGCCCTTTAACATGCACTGATTTAGTAAATAAAAGGCCTAAACAATGAGCTAAAATTAGGGTTTTAATTACAGACCAATTCAGAAAATTAAAGAGTAGTAAACAACCCCAAAACCCTAGACGTTTTGCCCTAGGTGGCTGTTATAACACTTCAAAAATATAAACTAGGGTTTCAGCAATGCAATTTAGGTCAATAGTATTTCAAAGTACCCAAAACGTCTTAGTCTTTATGGCTGGAAATGAAAATTTGCTGCAATAAAACCCTAAATTAAACCCTTTAACAGTGAAAGAAAGTAATTTTTAGCATTATGATTGACTATTGGGAGAAAAAGACTAGTGCCTACCATTTTTTTGGGGCATATGGGGTCAGTTAAGGATCCCTTTGGAGAGAAAAATGAGGATTTTTTTTTAGGGTGATACCTAGAGGTTGTCCACTACTAACCCTAGGAGATCCTCCTAAAATGATAAGGGATGAATTAAGGGAAGGTCCTCCACTAGTCACCTTCTAAGTGTTTTGACAAGAAGGGTTTGTTCAATAATAATCCAAGAGAATGCTAAGCCAACACTACAAAATAAACATTACACTTAAGTGCATTCATAAACATAACCACAAGATAAAAAGAGACCAGTTACTCAATAAATCTTTCATCCATCAAAACCCTAGTTTCCAATGATCATCCAAGTAGTAGAGAATCCACAAGCATTCCTCCAAAAAATCGCTCTAACTAACCATCCATAGCATTTTTCATGAGAGAGAACAAGTAGAAGTAGACTAGTAGTGATAAATCTCCAAAAGTAGCAATGAATTACAAAATGAGAAATGATTCTCTATTTATATGAGAGATCTAGCACAAAAGTGAAACGTTGCCATGACAGGGTGCAACATTTCATCTCCAAGAGGTGCCCCATCCTCCAAGGGGTGTGATGTCTCATCAAAAGGTGCCATGCCATCATCAGGAAGCCCCGAGCATTACATCAAGGTGCCCCATCATCATAAGGTGTAATGTCCCATCATCAAGAGGTACCATCATTAATGCAAAGGTGCCATGTTCTCTCTGCAAGTGCAAGGTCCTCATAAAAGGCTCCAATGTCCTCTAGAGAAGGTGGAACGTCCTCAATCAAGTGGTGGGGATGGCCTCTATAAAAGTGTGCTAGTAGCCCCCCGGGCCCCAATATCCAAACGATCCAAGTGTCAACCAAGCATGTGGTTATGTGCCATCCGTTGTTTGAGGAGGGGCTTATGTGGCCCAATGCAGCATAAGGATCGAAGTAAAGGTATGCAATCCAAACACAACATATAAAGTGAATATTGTCAATACAAAAGCCGTTAGATAGATCTCACAAAGTATCATCTTCAAATTTCACACTAGCTTACAAAGTTATACAGTTTGCCAAAGTCTAGGTATGGGAGGATTATTATTACCCCCTATTAGGTGTGCTAGTATCTAGGCTAAGAAGTATGTCTGAAGGAACTCATCAAGGAGTATGTGCAATGGTATGTGGTATGGATTGGGGTTTACTTCATGGGGTGAATGTCATTGACATGCAAGGTCTGATAGTCATTCTGATGAGTGCCTTTGTAGAGGGAGCACTTAGGCAATAAGGTATCCTTTCCTTAGCATTGCATCTTTCCAAACCCTTGTTTTCCTTTTTTTTTATAGCTTTAACCTTTTTGGCTTTTGACATTTGATTTGCTAAGTCCTTTTGTAAGATATGCATTCATTGCATAGAACTTGGGGTGATGGCCTCTTAGTGAGGGGGTAGAGCTCATGCTTCTTTCTTTCTTGTTTTTTAATACTTTGCTTTTCTTGTTTGTTTCTTGGCCCCGCATTTTGAATTAGGGCTTTTGCTCTTTCTATATCATATTTTTTATAAAGCTGCATCAACCTCTGGCATTCAAAGTCAAACCCCTTCTTCTCATGGGATTATGAAGCACAGAACTTTTGGAATACATGTAATAACAAACCCAAAAGAAAGGACAATGGATAGTGCATAGATGGAATATGTCATTCATGGTAAGGGGGATATGGACACGTTACCCCTATTAAGGTCCCCTAGTAGTACAACTTTTCCCAAGAGTGAAAACACTTGACTAAAAGATGATGATGACCACCAAGGTGAGACAAGGCAAAAAGTATAAATTCAAAGCATCATGATTCATTGTCCAATTTAATCCATGATCACCATTTTCATGCCCCAACTATTGACATTATCACTCGATATGAAGTGTCAGAACAATATACCTGAGTATGTAAATGCACCATGTCATATGAGTGAGCTGACATGAGCATGTAATGGAAAGCATCTGTGGGCAAATGTCTGTGGAGTGTCCAAAATGACATCGTTGGATCTGCTGTCTGGAATGTGAATCATGGATAAAAATTTCTCCTCTATTTACCCCTAGAAGTGCAGGGGTAACAAAGCCCACTTTGCACTCAGTTAATTAACATCATTCAATTTAGAGTTTACCTCTTCTTTGGACAGAAATCCATTAAAGATTGAGCAGATCAGAATTTCCAAGTTCTGTGTTATTAGAATATTTTTTCAAATCCCTGTCAAGATGCTTTAAGAAATTTCCTAGCAGATAACTGAATTTGCAAGAAAATGAGTTATTTTGAATAAGTGGATATAGCGATCTGCCATGTGGCTCTTAGAATGGTTCAATTAGTTGATGCCAATGATTTTGGATTCCTACATATCTACAGTTAAACTGTATCTCAGTAACAGTTATATTTTTACTGAGATTTGTTTTGAACTAAATATTGATAGATTTGGTTTAGGGAGACTTCTGGTGTCTTCTAATATTAAACGAAGTCTCATTCTGCACTGTATGTTATACTTAAGTTAAGCTAGCTGCTAGATATTTTAATTTTTCAAGTTTCAACTCGATGAATTTAGATTTCAAGTGTACTCCCTTTACACAGTTTTAGTTTTAAAGATCACAATTTATTCAAACACACATCTCTTAAGAAAAGGCTTTTGTTCTAGCCCTTCAACCAAAGACAAAGACATTCTTCTGGGTTGGACATTCTCAAAGAGTTTAAAAGCCCAGACTCTACTCAAGGGGCTGTTCTATGCAACTTGAAATGCCTCATAAACAATGACATTATTGACATGTTTTAGAATTTTCAACTTGAACAAAATCGGCCTAAGTTGAGGTTACTCTCAGGAACACTTAAATCCCACTTTTTACTTTGAACTTTGTATGATTAGAATTTAGAATTTACCATGTATCAAATTGATTACAGTCTCAGTATGTCTTGTGAATTGAGCATTTGCTAATACAGTGGAAAGGATGGTTCTTCTCCATATATGTCCAGCTTGGGACACTTGAAATGCATCTTGGTTTACAGCTCTCTTGGTTAAGGAACAATCAAGTGGATATCTTGTGCTAGCATAACGCATTCAAGAAACTTGTTCAGTGCATTTGATTGATTGTTTAAAACAGTCCAAGATCATTATCTTTGAAAGTATATAATTAATAATGAGTGCTTGTGATAAACAGATGATCATGGAAATGGACAAAAATCATTTTCATGGATAGTGCCAAATAAACTAAAAATCATAGATCTCTTAGGTTTTTTTAGCAGTAACCAATTGTGAAAAAAATCTGGATGAAGGGATATACAACAGTACCAGGGCTGAAATGCAGGCATCCAGTTTTTTTGTTGGAGCCACTCTTTAAGATGGAGCTAAAAACGTCCTTTATAATGATCTCATGATATTATGTCTTTTTACAAGATATAAGTGGCAGGCTAACTTTTGAAGATTACATATTTATTTTGAAGCCTCTAGGTAAGCCAATAATGCATGTGCAATAATAATATATACTATTTCTAGTAATATTAGATTGAATCATTGTTAGTATATCCTGATAAAGTTGTGACAAAGTGAGGAATAATTTGAGAGGATGAATCTGGAATGCTTTATATGGAATGCACTGAATGTCTGTTCTTGAATATTTTGAGGTGAAACTCTTTAAGATGGAGCTAAAAACGTCCTTTATGATGATCTCATGATATTATGTCTTTTTACGAGATATAAGTGGCAGGCTAACTTTTGATGATTACATATTTATTTTGAAGCCTCTAGGTAAGCCAATAATGCATGTGCAATAATAATATATTCTATTTCTAGTTATAGTTAGATTGAATCATTGTTAGTATATCATGATAAAGTTGCGACAAAGCGAGGAATAATTTGAGAGGATGAATCTGGAATGCTTTATATGGAATGCAGTGAATGTCTGTTCTTGAATATTTTGAGGTGAAATCCCCAATCTTGTTTGTATGGGTCCTCAATTGGAGTCCTTGTATGGTGAGCAGCATGAGGTTATAGAAGCTAACTTATGTATTTTATTGGCAGGCAAAGGATGTTAGAAACCCCAAATAAAACTGTTTGTGAATTGTTGTTTAGAAGTGGAACAACAATCAAAGACCTATTTCTAATCCACATCTTTCAAGAATGAGATATGCCAATTTAAAGAGAGAGAACCTTTTTGTAAAATGTATTTGAATGTAGCCGTTATAGAAATGCTAAAAGGCTTGATAGGAAACAATTAGAAGTTGAAGGGTTGGATAGATTTCTACTTGCATGATAGGGGATATTTTGTATTTAATTTTAATAAAGAAAAAAGATAGAATTGTTTTAATAGTGCAAGATATGAAATGGATCCATGGAGATGTGACAAAGTCTTCCCGCCATGAGGAAGCCTGGTAAGGTCTTTGTAGAGTTTTTTAATGAAGTCTGCTCATATTAAAGGCTATATTGAAGTTTTGATAAAGTCTTCGAAGTAGGCTTGTAAAAGCCTTGGATAAAGTCTTAAGAGACGCTAGATTATATCATAGAAGGCTAGACTGTCCACTGCATGGTTACCCCACGTCCAGCTTAGCCACAATCTGTTAAACAATGATAGGCTTCTTCCATGAAAGAACCTATAGCTAGCCAAATGCTTGCAGTTGGTAGAGGAGATAGTTACAGGTAGGTGGAGTAAGAATTGTTGCCAAGTGAGAATGGTTGAGAGTGTAACGGATTCTTGAAGGAGGCATCGAGTCTTCTGGCATTCCAAGGCTAGAGAGGGAATCTATTGGGCATCCCCATTGAAGACGTCGATGGAGGAGAAGGAAAATGATTCTATGCACAAGGGGAACATGGTGGTAGTGAAAGGGACAATGTTCTTGGCTCCCATTAGAATCGATTGAGCAAAAGGAAATTAACTCATATCCAGGAAAATGACCAGTAGGGAAGAATTAATATCGATGCCAATGGGGAAATCAACTTAGTAGGTAAATTTGATATGCCAATGAGAAATTCAACCAACAAGATGAGGTTGATCATGCCCAAATGAAATCAAATTACAGAGAGATAGAATTGATTTTCCCGAATGAATTGATTTGGTAGGGATAGAATTGATTTTCCAGAGACAAAATTGACATAGCAGAGATAGATTTGTGTTGCCAAGGAGGAATTGACTTGCAAAGGGAGTTGACTAGCTAAGTGGAAGAAATCGACTAGTTGAGGAAATGAATCTAGCTAGAAGGCGAGTCTATTTTCTTAGTTAGCGGAATTGAACTAGTCTAAAAGTGAATTTGAATTGTTGAGTGAGCAATCGACTTGATAGAGAAGATTGTCCAAGAAATTAACCCAGAGAAGGAGCCTAGTCGACTTGCCAAAAGGAAATTGACTAATTGTTGAGTGGAACTGATTTCCACTAAAAGAGTTAAGTTCTTGGTAGAGGATCGATGCCTGAATTGTTGTCAATGCCTTTGAATCCATTAGATTGCAAATCAGAGGTTTGCAGCGTGGAAGCAATGTTAAGTACTGAACCAGAACTGTGCAGTCTTTTGGACCTTTTTTGGTTCAAAATGCAAATCATTGCCTGAAGTCCATCAGAGTTTTGAGGCTGAGGAAAGATTGGAGTATGCTTCCAGATTTTCCAGTAATTGTTGAAGTGATAAGTGTTGCAAACTAGCAATGATGAACAACTTGAGTGCTCTATAAGAGTTTCTCCTGTGATCTGAACTGTAATGCTCATCCAAGACATAAGGCACAGATTTTGAAACATACATTAATCTGAGGTCTTATACAAGAACTGTGGCCCTGCTTGGGAAATGGTGCCACAGTTCCAAAGCTCAATAAATCAGTCTATTGTTCTAACTTGAAGACTTTTGCAAAGAAATAGAAAGGCATAACTGAACTTGGCTTGGTTTAACTATTTCGGAAGGAAAAGAGTTTTAGTACCAGAATAAAGGAGATAGTCAACCTATAGTTATTGAAGTTTGGAATTGGGAGTAGATGCTCTAGACGAGTCCTTGTAATTTGCATTTCACTGAATTCACGAAGAGCTGAGTAATCCTTCTATTGTTGATGGTTTTCCCATATTGGGTTTCCGGGGTAAATTTCTGTGTCTATTGTGTCTCTGATTTTTGTTTTTCTTGCACTGTATTTCTGGTTTGACACACGGTAGCATTAATATATCAAAGCACAATTATAACTAATTACACAGCAGAAACAAAACACAAAGAAACAACAAATTTTATCACAGAATCTGTGTTGGTGAATCAAGTCAACTATAGGCTGATCGATTATAGATCATATGGTATTAGAGAAGTGAATCCTTGATCTGAAGAAGTCGTAGCAAGATAGTGATGGGAAAGCTTCAAAAAGAGAAAGACTTGTAGAGTTGCATGCCACAAATGGATAGATTTAGGAAGAGAATCGGGAGTTAAGGAAGTTGTGGCAGTGGATCAAAAGGAAGAATGAAGACCTGCAGTGTAGCCTACAAACAACAAAGGAATTCCTCACTACCTTGATGAAGAAACTTGTCAAATTGCAAGGTCAGGTTGTGCAAGTGACCACTCATGCTTGGGAGTGTATGGCACACCCAAAAATGTTGCACTAGCAACCTGTAGAGAAGTTGAATTGAAGAGTTGCATGCCATAAATGGGCAGATTTAGGATGGGAATTGGGAGTTGAGGTAGTGGACCACAAGGAAGAATGAAGAGTTGCTGTGTAGCCTACAAACAACAAAGGACTTCCTTAGTACTTTGATGAAGAAACTTGTTGAATTACAAGGTCAGAATGCACAAGTGACCACTCATGCTTGGGAGAGTATGGCACAAACAAAAATGTTGTACTAGCAGCCTGTAGAGAAGTTGCAAGAAGAGTTGACAGCCAATGTCACACACCCACAGCGGCATAACAAAATTTTCGCCTTTTTTTGAAAGGACAGAATTCCCAAATTCCTACAGGGGCCTAGTGTAGACCAGCTCATTCCTCATCCTCCACCTCGTGATCGAGACCCGCTATCATAGGCTTAGTTTAAAAGGCTCATCGCATTTCGCGACATCGGGGCTCCCGATGCAAGGCGTCCCAACCTCTTCATCTCCTTCAGTCTCGGAAGCGATTAAGGGGCCTAGCGCGTGCTAGCCCTCTCACCTATTATCACGACGTGACCCTCCTCCACACGACCACGACGCTGTGACCACGACCTACAACTATAGGTTATTTCGCGTTTCACGATTTCGGGACTTCACGTCCCTTGACTTCTCATTTCTTCGAATTCTCGGGTCCCGAAATACCGATCCCCGAGTTAGACCCTTAGCCAACTACTAGCGCCTGCCTCCTCCTTCTACCACACGACCCTGTCCTATGACCTAAGGCCAACCCACTGAGCCGTCGGGGCTTCGTATGCCGGGATTTCGCGACTTGCGAAACCGAGAGATTCTGCCCTTTGGTCTCCCGGACGTCGAAACTCATTCACGCTAAATCGACGGTCCATATCACTCCTGGATCAACGATCGCGATTACGTTGCGAATTCGCGAATCGTGAGTTTGTGCGGTCCTACCCTTTGACCACTCCAAGTCACGAGTTAGCGAAATGCCACCTGACTGCCACGCGTCCCTGCTGAATGGATGGTCCTGATTAAATCGGGACTTTCAAGACTATGACGAGTCCATCCTCCCATCTACACAAGGGTTAAGATCGACGACCTAGATAGCTCCCGGTGGATCCTGGGATCTACGGTCCCGGTTCCATCGCTACTTGCGAAGGCTAAAGGGGTCGAGGCATTAACGCCCGCACTCCTCCTCTAGATCCATTGGTCCTGATAGACCTGGGGTATTTTCGAACGGATCTCTTCCGTTCGTCTACCAAACGAAGGGATACTCCCTTTCGATAATTGGATTCGCTATCCTTTCTGAACTTGGGTCACGGAATTCAACCTTTTGGAGCTTCAGACTCCCATGACTCCGAAACCTTAGAGAACTACTCTTTCTTGCACAAGTTTTCCAGACGCGGATCGCATGAACCTTCAGATGGTTCTTGGGCAATTATCCCTGATTTTAGTCGGGTTTCTGGGTAAAGGCTCGGTATGGTTCCAAAGTTATGAGGCAATTCTTGGGGAAAGGTGCTCTCGAGGAGCCATCCTAGAATATTGCGAAGGTCAACTAGATGGGTCTCTTCTCAATGGGATGGACACATACTTTGAAATTAACTAATTTACACAGACATCAACTATGGCATATAAGCATAAATATTCATCCATGATATTCAATTCAAAATATAAGGCATAAAACACTTATCAGAACCACAAGGCGTGATGCAACTGCTGAGAAGGGTGCTCGTTTCCACCCAACCGTAGACTCAGTGACTTCAAACGGATTTACCACTAGCCACCCCTGAGCTAGACCACGATGCTCTAAGATTCAATCTCTTACTTCCAGCTCAACGGAAGTCAAGGACGAAGGTTACACTCCTTCACTTGATACAGACAAAAATCGAGGACGAAAGTTACTCTCTTTCTCTTGTGTTCAAAACTTCCTGTGGTTCCAGGGTTTTACGGTTCTCTTCTGCGATCCCTGTTGCGCGCGCTCCCTTTCTCTACCCTTCCCACACTTCCTTTCTTGCCCTTCTCTGCAAGATTGCGTGTGGTGCGAATTCCCCCGTCCGTGGTCAGGTCTGAGACTTTACGGATGGGCGGTTTGCCCCATCCCCTCATTAACTCTTGAGGAGCCTCCCCACCTACCATCCTGATGGGAAATTCATTCCAGGGTCAAAGAGTTGCCTTGGTCTTTGAGCAAAGTAAAACCAGTATGGTACTGGTTCGGTGGAAGTTAACGCAACCATTCCAGGTCCCTTCCACCACCCTTCATTAGCCATCGTGGTCTCTTTTAGCAAATCCCCCTCCCAGCAGTCATGCAACACATATTCATAACATAATTTACATTCATCGACCTTTTATACAAAGGTCCATCAAATCAAACATTCACACCTTTGAGTTTGCCATAGCTCTTCGTCAATATAGTTATTTTTAAAGAGTGGGGGAAATAGGGTGTTACAATTCCCTCCCCCTTAAAGGATCATCGTCCTCGATGTTCTATCTATCAATTATGACGTGTATGTACAGAAGTAAACAAAATCAGATATGCTTGTTTCATGGCATCTTCCATTTCCCATGTAGCCTCATCGGGGCCAAAATGTTTCCATTGCACCTTGACCTGTGCAATGGTTCGGTTCCTGAGTGGGGTTTCCTTTCTGTCCAGTATGCATAGAGGTTCTAGCAGGAATTCTCCCTTCGGTTCCACCTGGATCACAGACCGGTCAATTATATGATTAGAATCATGTACATATTTCTTCAACAATGAAACATGGAAAACATTATGTGCTTTTATTGTGGGAGGAAGTGCTAGCCTATAGGCTACAGGCCCCACTCTATCTAGAACTTCAAAGGGTCCATTATACCGAGGTGCCAACTTGGCACAAGCTCCCATCCTTAGGGAACTCTTCTTGGGCCTAACTCTGAGATATACGTGGTCTCCCGTCTTGAATTCTCTAGGGGTTCTCTTTTTATCGGCGTAACGTTTCTGTCTGTTTTGAGCGACTTTCAGATTTTGCTTTATCTAAATCACTTGTTGTTCCATTTCTTTCAACATGTCGGGTCCAATAGTAATTCTGTTTACGGGATTACTCCAACTGACTAGTGTTGCATGGCCTACCATAGAGGACTTCGAAAGGGCTCATCTTTAGTGATTCTTGGTAGCCGTTGTTGTAGGCAAATTCCACCAGTGGTAGGTAATCTTCCCACTTTTTAGGTTGATGCATTACA
>JZKD02S1941893.1:532802-544523 GCA_000966675.3 Picea glauca
TCAATTATATGATTAGAATCATGTACATATTTCTTCAACAATGAAACATGGAAAACATTATGTGCTTTTATTGTGGGAGGAAGTGCTAGCCTATAGGCTACAGGCCCCACTCTATCTAGAACTTCAAAGGGTCCATTATACCGAGGTGCCAACTTGGCACAAGCTCCCATCCTTAGGGAACTCTTCTTGGGCCTAACTCTGAGATATACGTGGTCTCCCGTCTTGAATTCTCTAGGGGTTCTCTTTTTATCGGCGTAACGTTTCTGTCTGTTTTGAGCGACTTTCAGATTTTGCTTTATCTRAATCACTTGTTGTTCCATTTCTTTCAACATGTCGGGTCCAATAGTAATTCTGTTTACGGGATTACTCCAACTGACTAGTGTTGCATGGCCTACCATAGAGGACTTCGAAAGGGCTCATCTTTAGTGATTCTTGGTAGCCGTTGTTGTAGGCAAATTCCACCAGTGGTAGGTAATCTTCCCACTTTTTAGGTTGATGCATTACATGCATCCTTAGCATGTCTTCTAATATTTGGTTCACTCTTTCCGTCTGTCCACTGGTTTGAGGATGATAGGCTGTGCTGAACAATAATTTGGTCCCCAGACCAGCCATCAAGGATTTCCAAAAGTTTGAGGTAAATTTCGTGTCTCTATCAGACATGATCTCCTTAGGCATGCCGTGTAGTCTAAATATCTCCTTCATGAATATGTTGGCGATGTCTATTGCCTTGCAAGTAGATTTGACGGGGATAAAATGAGCAGACTTGCTCAATTTATCCACCACTACCATGATGGCGTCATTCTGCCTGGCCGATGTTGGTAATCCGGTGATGAAATCCATGGATATGGTCTCCCATTTCCATTCCGGGATTGGTAGAGGTTGTAATAATCCTGCTGGGTGCTGGCGTTCTGCTTTAACCTGTTGGCATTCTATACATTTGGCTAAATACTCAACTATGTCTTTCTTCAATCCAGGCCAATAGAATTGTTTCCTGGTGGCCGCGATCATTTTCTGGTATCCTGGGTGACCAGAATACGGTCTTTTATGTAGTTCATCCATTATGAACCTCTTCAAGTCGTCATAATTTGGAATATACAATCTGTTTCTGTAAGTTAGTAGACCTCCATCTAACATCTGGTAGCCTTCATACTTTAGCCCTGCGGGTTCTTGCTCCAGGTATGAGGTCACGGTCTAGAAGAACGCGTCTGTTTCTTATGCATTCTTGACTCTTTCCCTAACGTTGGTCTCGTAGGTGCTCACCGCTGCCAGATGAATTGTTTTCATACTTCTGCTAAGGGCATCGACCACCTTATTTTCCTTTCCCTTGACATGTTTGATTTCGAAATCAAACTCGCTAAGAAGGGCCATCCACGTAGCTTGTCTAGCATTGAGTTTTGGTTGGTCAAACAGGTGTTGCAATCCACAATGGTCTGTCATAAGTACAAATTTCCTACCCAGGAGGTAATGCCTCCACATTTTTAAGGCGTGCACTATGGCGGCCAGTTCTAGATCATGGGTCACATAGTTGACTTCGTGCTCATTCAATTTTCGGGATTCATAGCAGACTACGCTTCCTTCTTGCATAAGGACTCCTCTGAGCCCTTCCTTGTAGGCATCAGTGCACATGAGGAAGTTAGTTTCGGGATCGACGATCTTCAACACGTGTGCATGGGTCAGTAGGTGTTTTAGGGTCTGAAACCTTTCTTCACAGTTTGGGGTCCAAAGGCATTTAACCCCCTTCTTCTGGAGGGCAGTGATTGGACAATCAATCTTGGAGAATCCTTTTATAAATCTCCTATAGTATCCCGCTAAGCCCATAAAGGATCTGATGTCCGAAACGTCCTTTGGGGTAGGCCATTCCATGATAGACCTGATCTTGTCAGGGTCTACTGCTACCCCTTCTTTAGATATGACATGGCCCAAGTAATGTATTTGCTTCTAGAAGAAATCACACTTGCTAAACTTGGCATAGAGCTGATGTTCTCTTAGCACTTAAAGCACAAGTCTAAGATGTTCCTCATGTTCCTCTCTATTCTTGGAGTAGATTAAGATATCGTCAATAAAAACCAGTACAAATTTGTCTAGGAATTTGCTGAGCACATTGTTCATCAAGCACATAAAAGTGGCAGGGGCATTGGTTAATCCAAATGGTACTACCACAAACTCGTAGTGACCATATCTTGTTCTGAAGGCGGTTTTGTGGATGTCTTCACCCTTAATTCGGACTTGATGGTATCCAGATCTCAAGTCAATCTTGGAGAAGATGGAAGCACCTCCCAATTGATCGAACAAGTTATCGATCCGAGGTAAGGGGTACTTGTTCTTTATGGTTACCTTATTGAGTTGTCTATAATCTATGCACAGTCGGAGGGTACCATCTTTCTTTTTCACGAATAGGACTGGTGCTCCCCATGGAAACACGCTGGGCTGGATATAGCCTTTGTCCATCATTTCTTTTAGTTGTAATTTAAGCTCAACTAGCTCGGGTGTGCTCATCCTGTAGGATGTCCTAGACACTGGCACCGCTCCTGGTGCAAGTTCTATCGAGAAGTCAATGTCCCTTCTTGGAGGTAGACCCGGTACCTCTTCTGGAAACACATCTCTAAATTCTCTTAGTATGGGGTGGTCTTCAAGGCTTGGTTTGTTGTCCTCAACCGATTCCAACACCTGTATCGCATATAGTGGGCATCCCTTTCTGCAATACTTTCTGATTTGAAGGGCTGATATTCGTCTCACCGAGACAGGTTTCTGGATCCCTTGAAGGGTTATCCGCCTTCCTTCTTCACTTACACATTCTAAGGTTTTATGGTAATAGTCCATTCTGGCTTTATATGCGGCTAGCCAGTCCATGCCAATCAACAGGTCATATGATCCTAGGGGTAGTATGTTAAGGGTTGCTTGGGTGGAGAATTCACCCATAGTGAATTGGCATGCTGGTATGACCTCCGCTACCTTTCTTTTGGTGCCAGTGGCTAACTATACCAACCATGGTTTGGCATGTTTATGTGGCTGCAATTTACACTTATCAACAGCTCGAGGGGCTATATAACTCAAATTTGAACCAAGGTCAATTAGAATAGACACTAGGTGGTTAGTGATCATACCTTCCATCTCCACCACTGAAGCTTGGTGGTTGGCTTGTTTATTATCCACGGTTACATAAATTCGCGACATACTTCTGGCCACGTCATTGACGGTGATAGCCTCTTGGACGTTGTAAATTCTCCTACTGTTTTGTTGTCGGTGCGGGCAGTCCTCAGTAGATGTTCTTCTCCACAACCCCAACATTTCAAGGGTTCTTTCTTTGGATTATCAGTCTTTCCGGGGGTTGACCCAAAAGGCTTATTTCCGCTCTGGGAGGGGAAATTCTGCTAGTGTACACTTCGGGTAGGAAAGCTCATCCCTGTATCCTTTTTATAGTTTTTAAATCTTGGGGATTTAAACCCCTTTTTCTGGAATCTCGAACCATTCTTCTGCTTCCAGCTTTAGGGAGGTTCTGTCCGAAGCCCAAACTGTTCATAACAATATCTTGCCTTTCAGATAGTGTCTTCTAAGGTCCTCGGCTCGTCAAACTCAATCCTGTTCTGATAGTCCTTAGGTAGCCCATTGATAAATCATTGCACCTTTTCCTTTTCTGCTTTTATGTAGGGTACGTACCTCAGCAGCTCAAGAAATCTGTTGACATATTCTTCTACGGTGAGTTGCCCCAGCTTGAGTTCATAGAATTCTTTAGTCTTTTCGTCAAAATACTTTTCCGACAAATACTTCGTCCTGAAGTATCTTTCAAACCGTTCCCAAAATAGGTCTTCTTCGTGAATCCCTTTTACATTCTTAAGGTCTTCACACCAAATGGAAGCCTTTCCATTCAGGTTGAAAGTGGCTACTCGGGCCTTCAAGTTTCCTGAGAAGTCATGGACTCTGAAATACTTCTTTAGTCCAAGCAACCAGGCCTCTGCTTCCTCTCCTTTCTTTATCTCACCGTCGAAAGAGGGTGGTTTGGCCTTCTTGAATTCTTCGAGATTATGACTTTTGGAATGCTTTCGCTTCCTCCGTTTTCTTTGGGAATATGAACTAGTTCTGCTACCAGAAAATCCCTCTAAGTCGCCAGTTTCCTTTCCAGAGGAAACGTCCGATACCTGTCCCCTATCTCTGGGGCGGGCCTTCCGCGAAGTGCTCTTCCCAGTGTAGCCACTCAAAAGGCCACGTTTCCGTATCTCATGTGGACTTCAACTCTTCTTTGTCTGTCGTCAATCCTCGTGACTGGTGTCAGGTCCATGCTGTAGTTGTCTTTGTATGTCGGATAAACTCTGCAGCAAGACTGCATTAATTTCCGTTTGCTTCTCTTGCTCTTTTATCAACCTCTCGTTGTCGGCCTTGCAGCTTTGTAGTTTGGCCATGAGACTCCTCACAGTCTCAGCTAGATCCGGAGGGGTCTCTACAATCCTCCTTTCATCAGACTCTTCATCTCTATTATGGGAGCCGTCCCCCACCTTGTGGTGCGTCACCAATCTATACGTTTGCAGTTTTCCCGCGGTCGATCGTTCGCTTGCGTGTAGACAAAACACTTGTTGTTAGCTAACATTATATTCATTCATAACCAACACATAAATTCACATTTCTCAAATGCATACACACAGTAGGGATTTCATTCTTTTCTTTAATAACATTCTTAACTTCGACTTTTGGTAGAGGGGGTTAAGATAGAGGGTTGCTCTTTTTAAGAGTACTTCAAATGGAGTTTCTATGCAACTCATTCATGAGCCCAAGTAGGCCAAGTGTTGTAACCATGCTCTGATACCAATTTGTCACACACCCACGACGGCATAACAAAATTTTCGCCTTTTTCTCAAAGGACAGAATTCCCAAATTCCTACAGGGGCCTAGCGTAGACTAGCTGATTCCTCATCCTCCACCTCGTGATCGAGACCCGCGACCATAGGCTTAGTTTAAAAGGCTCATCGCATTTCACGACATCGGGGCTCCCGATGCAAGGCGTCCCAACCTCTTCATCTCCTTCAGTCCCCAAAGCGATTAAGGGGCCTAGCGTGTGCTAGCCCTCTCACCTATGATCACGACGTGACCCTCCTCCACACGACCATGGCGCTGTGACCACGGCCTACAACCATAGGTTATTTCGTGTTTCGTGATTTCGGGACTTCACGTCCCACGACTTCTCATTTCTTCGAATTCTCGGGTCCCGAAATACCGATCCCCGAGTTAGACCCTTAGCCAACTACTAGCGCCTGCCTCCTCCTTCTACCACACGACCCTGTCCTATGACCTAGGGCTGACCCACTGAGCGCGTCGGGGTTTCGTATGTTGGGATTTTGCGACTTGCGAAACCGAGAGATTCTGCCCTTTGGTCTCCCGGACGTCGAAACTCATTCACGCTAAATCGACGGTCCAGATCACTCCTAGATCAACGACCATGATTACTTCGCGAATTCGCGAATCGTGAGTTTGTGCGATCCTACCCTTTGACCACTCCAAGTCACGAGTTAGCAAAATGCCACCCGACTGCCACATGTCCCTGCTGAACGAATGGTCCTGATTAAATCGAGACTTTCAAGACTATGACGAGTCCATCCTCCCATCTACACAAGGGTTAAGATCGATGACCTAGATAGCTCTCGATGGATCCTGGGATCTGCGGTCCCGATTCCATCGCTACTTGCGAAGGTTGAAGGGGTCGAGCCGTTAACGCCCGCGCTTCTCCTCTAGATCCATTGGTCCTTACAGACCTGAGGTATTTTCGAAAGGATCTCATCCGTTCATCTACCAAACGAAGGGATACTCCCTTTCGATAATTGGATTCGCTATCCTTTCTGAACTTGGGTCACGAAATTCAACCTTTCAGAGCTTCAGACTCCCACGACTCCGAAACCTTAGAGAACTACTCTTTCTTGCACAAGTTTTCCAGGGATTGCATGAACCTTCAGATGGTTCTTGGGTAATTATCCTTGATTTTAGTCGGGTTTCTGGGTAAAGGCTCGGTATGGTTCCAAAGTTATGAGGCGATTCTTGGGGAAAGGTGCTCTCGAGGAGCCATCCTAGAATATTGCGAAGGTCAACCAGATTGGTCTATTCTCAATGGGATGGACGCATACTTCGAAATTAACTAATTTACACAGACATCAACTATGGCATATAAGCATAAGCATTCATCCATGATATTCAATTCAAAATATAAGGCATAAAACACTTATCAGAACCCAACCATAGGCTCAGTGACTCCAAACGGATTTACCACTAGCCACCCCCGAGCTAGACCATGATGCTCTAAGATTCAATCTCTTACTTCCAGCTCAACGAAAGTCATGGACGAAGGTTACTCTCCTTCTGATACAGACAAAAATCGAGGAGGAAAGTTACTCTCCTTCTCCTGTGTTCAGAACTCCTTGTGGTTCCAGGGTTTTGCGGTTCTCTTCTGCGATCCCTGTTGCGCGCGCTCCCTTTCTCTACCCTTCCCACACTTCCTTTCTTGCCCTTTTTTGCAAGATTGCGTGTGGCGCGAATTCCCACGTCCGTGGTTAGGTTTGAGAGCTTTACGGGTGGGCGGTTCGCCCCATCCCCTCATTAACTCTTGAGGAGCCTCCCCACCTACCATCCCGACGGGAAATTCATTCCAGGGTCAAAGAGTTGCCTTGGTCTTTGAGCAAGTAAAAACCAGTATGGTACTGGTTCGGTGGAAGTTAACGCAACCATTCCAGGTCCCTTCCACTACCCTTTATTAGCTATCGTGGTCTCTTTTAGCACATCCCCCTCCCAACAGTCATGCAACACATATTCATAACATAATTTACATTCATCGACCTTTTATACAAAGGTCTATCAAATCAAACATTCACACCTTTGAGTTTGCCATAGTTCTTCGTCAATATAGTTATTTTTATAGACTAGGGGAAACAGGGTGTTACAGCCAAGGAGCAGTTGTTGTCCCGAGTCCAAGGAGATGTCAAAGAGATGAAGAAAAGGGTAGAACCCTCTATGCAAAGAAGCCTAATGTGGTGCGAGATGCATAGAACAAGACAGAGGTAGATATGTCACCAAATTCCATTCTTCAATGTGAATTAGTAGATGAATCCATTGGTAGATTCGAGAAGCATACCAAGGGAACTGGTTTTAAAATATTGATAAAGAGGGGTTATGAAGGCCAAGGCCTCAGTAAGAATGGTCAAGGAATAAAGAAGTCGTAGGGGTTGAATTTTGTTCTCGAGATGAAGGCCTTGGATATTTTGGTGGAATAATGACAGTTGGTGAATGCTCAAAAGTTTCCCAATGCAAAACACATTTGGTTATTGGAGAAAGTGTCATTCTTGCCAAAGACATTACCTTTGTGAAGGCCACAATAACTGGTAGTGATGTCACTTCGAAGGAAGAGCACCTGGCCTTGGATGGTAGTAGAATGATGTTGCTCGAGGAAAGCAGGAAACCACTACAACAAGTTCAAGTAACTCTGAAAAGGACAACCAAGGGAACCTTGAAGTACCCAAAGCTGTCCTTGCACTTGAAGAGCCTAGTGTGAAAGCCAAGAAGCTTAAGGGCAGTGCAGAAAGGTATGGTAAGACAAGTTCCATTACTTGTTTTCAGTGCAACAAGAAGGGGCATAAAGCAATGTAGTGTGGAGAATGCAGAACATGTTCCTTTTGTAGCAAGCCCAATCACTTATTTATTGCATGCTGGTGGAAGCAGGCTGTTGAAAAATGTTTCCAATGCTTTGGGAAGAAGAGAGATTCGGATAGCCACTCTTCAAGATAGTATGGAAGACTAAAGAAGAGGGCTTCCATAACCAGTGAGGGCAATCACAAACATTTTTGCAGCCCCTATAAGATGAGTGGACATTGGGAGTGTTACTGCTTGAACTAGCACCCTTGCCAACAGAGGGGTTGTCTGGGGCAACAGGAATGAGTTTTTGGATTGAAGCATTGGTGGATTGAGTTTTTGGTTATTTGGGTCCGAAGCATTGGTGTATTGAGATTTTGTATGGTCTTCAGGAATGCGTTGTAGAAGTGAAGATATGATGCTCAAGATCTCCAAGCATGATGCCACCATGATGCTAGTAGGACAATGCGTGAGGAGTGAACAAGCCCAAACTGCAATGGACAACAATACCATAGTGGAATTGGGGGTGAACGGAAACAATAACAGTGGAGTTGATGACAATTGGAATATCAGTCTAGAGGGAGTAGTGCACTTCCTATAGCTCAAGAAGCAGCCAGTCAAGCATAACTATCTCCAAAAAAGAGAAAGGACAACTTTAAAGGGAATTGCAAGTGCTGTTGATACCAGTTCTACACACACCTGGGAAGAACAAGTAAGCATTGGTTGAATTGATGAATGTTGGCAAACATGGGAAGGTGGCATTTTCTTGAATTCTTAAAGCCATGAAATGTGCCAAGAGTAATGGAAATGAGTGTAGTGTTTCATCTTCTCAAATTTTGCAGAATCATAGAGAGAAATAAATGTGTAAGCTCTGTAATCTGACAGAGCAACCTTGATATTCTTTTTAGACTAGTTTCAATAAAAGTTGAGAGATTAAATTGGCAGGCATTCGTAGTTGTTTCATTTCAACATTCTAAACAGGGTACATTTGTTGAACATTCTGTATATTCTTTGAGTCTTGAAGCTCATCATTGATCAAGTTATAAGTTTAATGCAAAGCCCAACATTAAGCAATTGCCAATGAGACATTGAATATTCTGGGTACTGGGCAGCTTTCTGTTTCAAGTTCTAACTAGCAGCAATACACCAGCGGCAAGTTTTGGATGTAATCATTTTTCTGATTTTGAGTGACATGATGACATCTGATTTTTCAATTTGTAGAAAGTATGAATTGGTGCATCTGAAATTTCAATTTCATTTTTTCTAAATATAAAATTTAAATTATATATATATATATATATATTAGGGTTGGGGTGCTGATTCCCCAATTCCTAATTTTGGGACAGGTGCTGCACCTGAACCATAATCTTCTGCTGATTCCAATCCGCACCCATGCTTCGTGTAACTTTGCATATAATAGATTTCCTACATTGTTTGACAATAAAGGTATGAATAAAGGCTGGTCACCTTAAAATGGAAGTAGGGTCAACATAAAATGGAAGTAGGTTAGTCTCTGATGAAGATATGAAGCAGGAAATTTATGAAAATATATGTCTTGATGTCTTCTTGGATACTTCTAATCTCACCTCATTCTGAATTGATCGTTACGAAGATTTTACAAGAAGCTGTTGAAGTTTCGGCAAATTAATGTTTTTTACGACCCTTAAATTGAAATATGAATATCTCTTATACCATTTCCCATATTGGTTTGAATGTTCGAGCATGTATTTGTTCCATTCCAAACAGATTTTGAATCACCCGATTTGCATATTTCACTCAAAATTTAAGCACAATCTGATTTCATTTGTTGTTTTTTGACCTCTTTCTAGGAATGGGTTGATAATTGACCTTGTACAGACTATAGCTCCAAAATTTCCATGCCGAATCTTCTGAAATGTTAACCAGAAATAGCCAGCTTGTCTTCTTTCCAATGAATCTATTTCACTGAATCTGGATCATCCCAACAATATTAATGCCCAATTTTTGGCGACCTACTAGTTTTGGAGATTCTCCAGGACTGGATAGAAGATGAAATTGTACACATTATATCTTCTTGATCTCATGCCAAAATCCGTGATATTGTAACCAGATACACTATGGGATGGATTATTTCCAAAAAATCAAGTTTCACTCAATTTGGATCTTCCAATCAAAATTTATAGCTTTGGGAAGGTATAGTACTCCTTTAAGGTGTTGGTCTGAGAATGACCATACCACTTGTTATGATCCTATTGCCAAAAATAGATTAAGAAACACTGAATATGAAAACTATAGAAGGGGAGAATGACTCTAAAGAATAATAATAAACAAGAGTTGCAAAGTCCAAAGAACTAGTAGAATATCTCTCAATAATCCCGAAAGATGACAGTATTAAAGAGTCATATACAACTATGTGTAAAATGAGTGCAGTTATCTTCTATATATACTAATTCTTACTCATTACACATTGGGGCCCAGTTCCTAGAGGACGTACGACCTATTTAAATACAAGTGAGCCATTATATTCACTGGAGGGATCACACTAGCTTATAAAAATAACTTTCTTTAATATTTCAACCATTACTTTTGTTATTATTTTGTATGAAATGTTACAAAGTTTTCGAACCTAGATAAGATGAGATAATTTTGTTAATATCCATGTTATCGTAGGATTTGTAGTTGTGCAAAGCCCCAACACAAGATCACCAAATCTTGTGTAACTACAAGAAATTCTACCACTGTCACCTTAGTAAAAAGTCCCCTCATTTTAGTGATGGAGGATGTCCATTACAAGGGAGGCTTCCCTGGCAACCTCAAGGGATCAAAGTGGGATCAAAGTAGCATGTTTGATAGTTAAGCCTACCGCACTCTCTCTTGGTCACCTAAATCAACGTCTAGGTCTGTGAAATGGATGAGGTTAAAAGGTGTTTGAGTACCTGCCCGAAACAAGAACACTTTATAACAATTATATGATCAATTCCAAGTACAACTATGTAATCAGAACCTCATAAGACACTAGACAACGTAAATTTGCTATGGCTGGTACAAAATTGCAGCAATGCAACAGTTTACAACAGCAAATACAAGTTTGTAACAACATCAATAAATATGCCTCATAAATGCAACATTTGATGATGAAAACTTAGCATTTACTCAATAGAACATTACCCAATTGTTAGATGCAATTTCTGGTAACTTTAAGCCACCTTTAGATCAATGTATGCATCAAATAAGAGAGTATTTGATGGCTGTAGCAAACCTTTTGCAACAGCAGCAAGTTTGCAAGAGAATTAGCTTTAGTTAGTGTTAGTTATATTAGTAGATAGCTTGAGAGATTGAAAAATAAAAAGAGTTTTGATCACTTTCACCACAAGAGAACTTAAATGATTAGTTCCTTAGGGCTATGGAGTCTCTTACAACAACAATACAATATGTTTGGAGAATGATAATAGAAGAATCAGAGAGGTAGGATTTGAAATCTAAGGTGCTAGCACATTAGGGTCTTAGATTTCAAGCCTTAAAGAGAAGGGTTGCTAGAGTGCAAGCACTTTCGGGCTCTAACAACCTTTTCTTCCTTCTTGAGTTCTTGAAGTAAGTTATAATCAAGAGTCTAGAATCAAACTCCTAAGTGCTAGCACTTTAAGGCTTTAGGAGATTAACTCTAGGTAGGATTTTCTTCACAAATTATGGATGAAATTAACCTTATGAGA
This sequence comes from Picea glauca, assembly GCA_000966675.3. NCBI lineage: Eukaryota > Viridiplantae > Streptophyta > Pinopsida > Pinales > Pinaceae > Picea > Picea glauca. Next base: position 544,094 of record JZKD02S1941893.1, read on the forward strand.
GGAGGAAGCACTTATGCTCCTCTCTTAGGGTTTTACCAAGCGAAGATCTTCAATATGAACAAGTAAATTTACCATAAGCATTCAATAACTTGAAATGAAATTGCAGAAATTTACTTAATTCACCAAGATATGACAAAAATAAATCCTAATTGCAGAAATTCCATCCAAAAATCAGCAAAATCCATCCACAATTGATCCTCCAAGCAAGTCATATGAGTGTAGAAGAGAGAGATAGCCCAATAGGGCGAAAATTTCAGACTTAGTGCTCTCACAATGGAGAGGAATGTGATGCTAAAAATGAGTCTTGGCTAGCCATCAAAAGACTCTAATGAAAAGTCACGTCTCTTCAATAATAGGGCCGACCCCTTCCAAATGTCCTTTTAATTTACAAAATTTAAATTTACATGAAATAAAACCCTAAAAAGGGTGA
>JZKD02S1941893.1:550453-567854 GCA_000966675.3 Picea glauca
CGAGGGCACACTAAGTGAGCGGGACTTAGCTCACGTCTGCAAGTGTGCATAAGGGCGACAACAGGGAGGACACATTCAGGGTTCCCGAGCGATCATCAGTTTAGATTCGGGGAAATCCTTTTGACCCATTTCCTAGTAGACCTGGATGATCAGTTTGAGACACACATCAGTCGATTCCGACGGTGGAATCACTAGGGCGCAGTTTTCCAGAGCAAAGGGGGTGCATTTCCCCCAGGGGGATCCATCCGAGGATCAGATACACTAGTTGAGGTCCGGACAATCACCGGGGTTGTGAGGCAGAGCAGGGTGCATTGTTTGGGACAGTTTCCAGGCATTTCCGAGAGGTATAGCCACCAGGGAAAACTTTCTAGACTTGAAGTAGTTGTCGTACGAGCTGGCATATCCGCAACAGTTCTTCGTCTTATCCATTGCATTCCACAACATTCTTCGAGTATCGGGTATTATTGTTTTAGTTGCTATTGTATTTCGGCTAAGATCCTTTTGTCATTGATCTAGCCGAGTGATTCATTTTATTCAGCCGCATTCGACATTTGTACTCCATAGAGATTTCGTAATATAAGCTTTGCAGTCTTTTGTCACCATTATTATTTGAATGCTCATTTATATGTTGTAAACAATTAATCCTACACACACATTAGCAAAGTTTCCTAGACTAGCCAAGTCAGGAACATTACAGTGGTATTAGAGCTTTAGTCTTGCAAGCCTGTGACTAAAGACGATGAGTGCAGTAGATGACCCAGGGGGCCGTGAGCATATAGGTGACGAATATGTCACTTACAACAGACGCAAGGAGGGAATACCTAGATTTGATTTTCCTCCCAGCTCAGAGGAAGAGGAAGAGGCACAAAGGGAAGCGGAGAGAAGGGCAGAGCGTGAGGCTGAGAGGATGTTAGGAGACAGATATGAGAGACCAGAGGGCAGTGGTAAAGCCCCCATGGACCCAAATGTAGCCTTTATGCAGGTACTCGACAATTTGGTAGTCAGTCAACAAGCCATGACTCAGTCTTTGGCGCAGATGGCTGATAGATTGGTGATAGTGGGCACCCCGGGCACACAAGACCCACATGCAGCACAGGGGCAGGCAGTAGACCCCAGTCTCCTTGTCGTACATACACATCTTCGAGTAGGATTCCCAGGCCATTGTTCCCCAGTTTCTAGAGGGCACCCCCAGTAGCAACACAACAACCGATAGCACAGAGGCTGGCCACTCAGGCGGAGGACATTGCAGAGTACAGGAGGGAGTATGCAACATTGGTCTGTGACTTCCATCAGGACATGACCCTGGTCGAGTATTGTGGACTCAGGCTCAGGAACCGCCCCAAAGAGCCACAGAGAGGAGGACAACAGTCGCAACAGGGGAATAACATTGATTTCATCTAGAAGGTTGGTAAACTCACCATACCTTCTTTTGACGGATTGTCCAAATGCACCGCCAGAGCTTGGGTACAAAAGCTAGACACATACTACAAGCTCAACCAAATGATCGAGACAGAGGCCATCAATTTTGCTACCCTACACTTGGAGGGTGAGGCACACGAGTGGTGTCATCATGGATTGGTGACGTTGGGTCACAATCACATCACCTCCTATAGGGAGTTCATAGAGAGACTCATGGACAGGTTTGACAGGAGGGATCCCGAGATTCACTTCAGGGATCTAGCCTAGTTGAGACAAACTGGCACAACAGAGGTGTTCATCACGGAGTTTCAGCGAGTAGCAGTGGCAGTGATAGATATATCAGAGCCCAGGCTGATCATGTTATTCACAGAGGGACTCACAGATCCCTTGAGAGGATGGGTGAAGGCATACATGCCTCACACCTTGCAGGATGCCATCTTACGCACTCGAGATTTGGCAGACAATGAAGCGTCAATGAAGTTGTGGGGCCACCCACAACTTCATTGACGCTTCATTGGTATCGAGATGAGCACTTCAGAGATAGGAGTTTGAAGGGTTTGATGTTGCAGTAACAGATGGGCATAGAATGGAGTGTCTAGACAGAGTTCCGAACTTGGAGATAAAGTTAGGCAACTACACAGTGAGAGACACATTTTATGTGGTTGACCTATCTGACACAGATGTGGTATTGGGAGTYCAATGGATGATCACCTTGGGCAAAATCACCACCAATTACCAAACCTTGGAGATAGGGTTCAGAGACAGTGCCGAGAAGAGGGTTGTTCTGAGAGGCATGTCAACAGGAGCACCCGGGACAGTTTCGGCCAAGAGGATGGAGAGGACATTCAGACATGGGGAGGTAGCATATGCCACAAAGTGCTTGATCACTACGCGGAAGGATTTAGAGGGTTGACAACAGTATCATACAGAGACCAGGAACTTGTTGGGACAACATCAATAGGTTTTTGGGTCGATTCCACCAGGGAGACTACCTGACAGGGGGTTTGAGCACACCATTGAGTTGGAGGGGGCCAAACCTATGATCACACCCCCCTATAATCATCCTAGGAGGTTCAATGATGAGATAGAGAAAGCAATTAAGGAATTGCTAGCGATGGGACACATCAGACCAAGTAACAACCCATTTGCCTCTTCAGTTGTCTTAGTTTTGAAGAAGGATGGTACCATGAGGATGTGCATTGATTACCGGGCCTTGAACAAGAAAAACATCAAGAACCAGTATCCTATCCCTCGCATTGACGAGTTGATGGATGAATTGCATGGGGTAGTTTTCTTCTCAAAGATTGATCTACGCTCTGGGTATCATTAGATCATCATCCGAGAGCAGGACATAGAGAAGACGACATTTCGGTGTCACTTTGGACATTTTGAGTTTCTGGTTATGCCATTTGGGCTAACCAATGCACCAACTACATTTCAGTCTTGCATGAACCACATATTCAAGGATCAGTTGAGGAAATTAGTCTTGGTTTTCTTCGACGACATCTTGGTCTACAACAAGACAGGGAAGGAGAATATGAGGCACTTAGATGAGGTTTTGAGCATCATGGAGGCGCAGTCACTATACGCCAAAGAGTCCAAGTGAGTTCGGTATGACATAACTACTTTACTTGGGCCACATCATCAGTGCACAGGGGGTACAGGTACATCAAGAGAAAATCAGGGTCATTTTGGATTGGCTAACGCCTAGGAACGTGACAGAGTTGAGGAGCTTCTTTGGGTTATGCAGCTATTACAGGCAGTTTGTTAGGGGTTTTTCTCAGCTTGGAGCACCACTGATGGATCTCACCAAGCAGGGTGCTTTCATCTGGATTGATGCTTCACAAAAATCCTTCGATCACATGAAGGAAGTCATGGGCACATGTCCAGTGTTAGCATTACCATACTTCACTCTGCCATTTGTATTAGGGTGATGCATCCGGCGAGGGTATCGGGGCAGTTTTGATGCAGGGAGGACACCCCATTGTATTCGAGAGCAGGAAGGTCAGTCAGCCCGAGAGGTTGTACTCCATCTATGACAAGGAAATGCTGGCAATTATGCATGTCTTGACCAAATTCAGACAATATTTGGTGGGAAGCAAATTTGTGGTCAAAACAGAACACAATAGCTTGAAGTATTTTCTTGAGTAGAAGGACCTCAGTGAGCGCCAACAGAAATGGGTGACGAAGGTACATGCATTTGACTTCGACATAGAGTATGTCAAGGGGAAGAAGAACATTGTGGCCGATGCACTATCGAGGAGACCTGCGACATGTTCTTTGATGGAGATTTCAACAGATTGGAAATCCCACTTGTTAGTGGAATATTCCAAGAACAAGTTTGCTTGTGAGGTTATGGATGGGAAGATACAGGATGACAGGTATAGGGTCATTGACAATGTCATATTCTATAAGGACAGAGTCTACTTAGTGCCAAATTCGGGGCTCAAGAAGAAGATCCTCACAGTCGTTCATGATTCACCACTAGCAGGCCATTAGGGGTTTTTCAAAACCTACAGACAGATCAGGGAGAGGTTCTCATGGAAGGGCCTCAAACAGGACGTTATGAGACACATTAGTGAGTGTGTGACTTGCCAGCAGAACAAGTTATAGCATACTCTTCCAGCAGGGCTACTTCAGCCACTTCCCATTCCAGAGAAGAAATGGGAAAGTATATTGATGGACTTCATCACATGGACTCAAGGTCCAGGGTAAGGACTCTATCTATGTAGTGGTCGACAGATTGACCAAGTTTGCTCACTTCTATGCCATACAGACAAAGTACAACGCAATTCAGGTAGCTGAGTTATTCTTCAGGGAGGTCTTCAAACTACATGGGTTGCCGAGGAACATCATCAATGACAGGGACAGTTGGTTTATTGGGACATTCTGGAGGGAGTTGTTTAGATTTGTGGGGACAGAGTGGACACCCAACACCAGCTATCACCCTCAGACAGATGGGTAGACCGAGATCGTTAACAAGTGGGTTGAAGGGTATTTGAGGAACTATGTAGGTGGACAACAAAAAACATGGGTCAAGTGGCTACATTTAGGAGAGCATTGCTACAACACCACTTTCCACGTGTCCATTGGTATGACACCCTTTCGAGCATTGTACGGATATGATGCTCCCACTTTGGTAGACTTGGTTTTCGGGGAGAGCAGAGCTCCCAAGGCCAAGGATTGGATCATAGAGAGTCAGGAGATTCTCAAGTCGCTGAAAGAGAACCTGCAGACAACATAGAACCGACAGAAGATGAGTGCGGACAGGAACAGGATAGAGTGCAACTTTGAGGTTGGGGATCTGGTTTTCTTGAGACTCCAACCTTACAGACATTCATCTCTGAAGAAGAATGGGGCTGAGAAGCTTAAGCCTAGATTTTATGGCCCTTACAGGATCATGCACCGAGTAGGCGAGGTTGCTTATGAGCTAGAGCTTCCAGAGGGGAGCAATATTCATAAGGTGTTCCACGTATCTTGCCTCAAAAAGGTAGTTGGACAATTCATCAACACATCAGAGGAGCTTCCTCCATTGGATGAGGAGGGACAGTTGGAGTTGGTTTCGGAGGAGGTACTGGAGTTCCAGGAGTGGAAACTGAGGAGTAGGGTCATCAAAGAGTGTTTGATTAGATGGAGAGGGCTTCCAGTAGAGGACTCTACTTGGGAGAGAGAACAGGTGTTGCAACACCCTGGATTGGTATTGCTTGAGGACAAGCAATTTCGGGAAGGGAGGATTGTAATGTCCCTTTTCAATTAGGAGCTCTAGAGAGGAGGATTAATGGTCTAAATTGCCTCGTTAGACTATTGCTAGGGCCAAAAAGGGGCAAATAGGGTTTTACTAGAGGTCACTCCAGTCAAAGGTGTTATATTCAAAAAGTGATATTGAGCTAAAAGTGGCTAAAAGCGCTTTTAAGCCAATTTGAGCTAAAAATAGAACAAATGAGCTAAAATTAGAAGTCAACAATGAATTAGGGTTTCGGGAAGCTATAAGAGAAGGTTCAACAACCTAATTCATCATTATGTAGATTTTGACTTGTCATTGAGGAGAGAGGTGCATCTCAGGAGAGGTAGCTCAGTGGATTCTAGGAGGAATACACTAGTGGCTGATTTTGGTGTTGAGAGACACACCCTAGTCACTGAGGAGGTCACACAGATCTTCCATCGATCTTCAACAACGGTTTCGCAGGTTGCAGCAGCAAGGGTGCAACTTCTGAGGAGGTTAAGTGGATCGACTTGTCCATTTCAGGGAGAGTTCATAGATTCCCCTCCGACCCAGTTGAGAGGAAGGGAAGGCGCATATTTTACCTGGTTCCTCGTCAGATTTCGATGAAGGAATCATTTGGGGCGCACTTTCTGGACATTGGGAGTGCGACACTTGGGGAGGACACATTCAGGGTTCCCGAGTGATCATCAGTTCAGATTCGGGGAAATCCTTTCGACCCATTTCCCAGTAGACCTGGGCAATCGGTTTGAGACACATCAACCGATTCCGATGGTGGAATCACTAGGGCACAGTTTTCCAGAGTAGAGGGGGCGCATTTCCCCCAAGGGGTTCCATCCGAGGACCAAATACACCAGTTAAGGTCCAGACAGTCACCAGGACTGTGAGGCAGAGCAGGGTGCATTGTTTGGGACAGTTTTCAGGCATTTCCGAGAGGTATAGCCACCAGGGCGAACTTTCTAGACTTCCAGCAGTTGCCGTACGAGCTGGCATATCCGCAATAGTTCTTCATCTCATCCATTGCATTCCACAACATTCTTCGGGTATCGGGTATTATTGTTTTAGTTGCTATTGTATTCTGGCTAAGATCCTTTTGTCGTTGATCTAGCCGAGTGATTCATTTTATTCAACCACATTCGACATTTGTACTCCACGAAGATTTCATAATATAAGCTTTGTAGTATTTTGTCGCCATTATTATTTGAATGCTCATTTATATGCTGTAAACAATTAATCCTACACACACATTAGCAGAGTTTCCTAGACTAGCCAGGTCAGGAACATTACATTGAGGGCCTTCTAGATAAAGCATCTGCTACCACATTGTTTTTCCCTTTAACAAATTCTATGTCAAAGTCATAGGTTTGGATCTTATTGACCCATTTCTGTTGCCTCTCATTAAGATCTTTTTGCTCTAGAAAGTATTTGAGGCTATTATGATCAATTTGGACTACAAATTTCGCTCCCACCAGGTATTGTCTGAACTTTGCTAGCGCATGCATGATAACTAGCATCTCCTTATCATATATGGGGTACAATAACTTAGGCGCTCTTAATTTTCTGCTTTCAAAAGCAATAGGATGCCTGTTCTGCATGAGTACAACTCCAATTCATCCCTGATGTGTCACACTCTAATATGAATGGCTGGGAGAAATCTGGTAAGGCTAGGACTAGACAAGTGCTCATGACTTTCTTCATTTTATCAAACGCTAGTTGTGCTTCATCACTCCACTTAAATGCACCCTTCTTGGTTAAATTAATTAGTGGTGCGTTTAGCTATGAAAAACCCTTAACAAATCTCCTATAGTAGTTGCAAATCCCAAATAATCCCTTGAGCTCTGTAAGTGTCTTGGGTGTGGGCCAATCTAAAATAGTTTGGATCTGCTCTTGATGAACTTGTACCCCTTGTGCCCCAAGTATAGGACTTCTGTCATATCAAATTCGCACTTGGACTCTTTGGCGTACAATGCTTGTTCTTCCATGATGCTTACGATCTCATCCGCATGCTTGAGGTGATCCTCCCAAGTTTTTTTATATATCAACAAATCATCAAAGAAAACCAATAGAAACTTTCTCAATTGTTTATTGAATATATGGTTCAGACATGATTGGTAGGTGGCTGGCGTATTGGTTAATCCAAAGGGCATAACTAGAAATTCATAGTGCCCATAGTGGCACCTGAAGGCTGTCTTGTGTATATCCCTTTCCCTCATCCTAATTTGATGGTATCCAGAGCGTAGATCAATTTTTGTGAAGTACACTGCACCATGAAGCTCATCCAATAACTCATCTATCCTTGCAATGGGATACCTGTTTTTGATTGTCTTTTTGTTTAAGGCCCTGTAATCAATACACATACGCATTGTACCATCCTTCTTCTTGACCAACACAACTGAAGATGCAAATGGGCTTGAGCTTGGCCTAATATGCCCCATGTCCAATAGTTCTTTGATAGCCTTCTCAATTTCATCCTTGAATTTCTTTGGGTGCTTGTAAGGCGTGGTAATGACTGGATTGCCTCCTTCCTCTAGTTCTATAATGTGCTCAAAGCCTCTATCTGGTGGTTTCCCTGGGGAAATTTGTCCAAAAACCTTTTCATGTTGGTCAATTATCCCTTGTATATCTTGTGAATAGTGCTGGCACTCTTCCTGAGTTGTTTGGGTGACAACTAGACACTCTGCTGCATAAGCCATGTCCCCATGCCTGAAAACAACCTCCATGCGCTTTGCTGAAACCACCCTGGATGTATTCTTTATCATTCCCTATAAGGTTACCCTCCTTCCTTCTTCATAATTGAAGGACATCTCCATAGTCTTGTAGTTTGTAGTGATAGGTACCAAGGTGCTAAGCCACTGAACTCCAAGTATAACATTGGTGTTCGGAAGGTCCATCACATAGAAATCCTGTGCCAAGTTATATCTGCCCATGGTAAGACTCATCTGTGGAATGTATCTGTCACATGGCATGGTATGTCCTCCTGCTACCTCCACTAGGAATCCATCAAACTCAACAGTAGGGAGGTGTCTCCTATTCACCAAAGAAGCATCAATGAAATTGTGTGAGGCCCCACCATCGATAAGTATTGTGACTCTTTGTCCTTGGAGGACTCGTCTCATCCTAAAGTGTTGAATTTCGGTACCCCATTGATGGATGCAATAACAACTTTCTTGATTCCTTCCTACTTGCGCATTGCCTCTTCCTCTTCTTCCTCATGCGCGTGTTCCTCTTCTGCTTGAGTCACTTCCATGTTTTGAAGATTTCCAACATCATCTTCCTCCTCACTATCTGAAAGGACTTCTATGTAGTGGATTTTTCCTTTCCCCATGCATCTGTTCCCTGGCTCCCATGTTTCCTTACAAGTATAGTAGAGTTGTTTCCTTCTCAACTCTCTTTTTGTAGCCTCATCAAGCTTCCCTTTACCCTCGTCTACAATTCTTTGATCTCCTCCTCTTGGAACAAGAGGTGGTCTTGGAGTAAACTTGTTTTTCGAAGCTGACCCTTGCAATTCTCTAGTCCTCCAAATTGCATCCTGTAGGGTAGTAGGCTTAAAAGCCTTAACCCAACCATGCAATGGCTTTGTCAGCCCCTCGAAAAAAAGCATCATCAATCTAGATCATGACATATATCGAACCATCACTGCTAACCTCTGAAACTCTTCTATGAATGCCTCAGCTGATTCGGTCTGTCTAAGTTGTGTGAGCTCACGGAAATGTAGTTCTGGATCACCCTGATCAAATCTATCCACGAGCACTGTGTGAAATCTGCATATGAGGTAATGTGTGCATGCCCCAAAGTTGTCATCCCATGGTATGACCACTCATGGGCCTTGCTCTCCAAGTACAAGGTAGCAAAATTGATGGCATCCAACTCCATCATGGGGTTTAGCTGCAGATAAGCATCCAATTTCTATACCCATGCCTCTGCCGAAGATTTGGCTGCTCCATCAAAAGGGGGGATCTCCATTTTTCTTGCTTTCCACCCTAGATCATTGTTGCCCCTATGAAATTCTCTAGGCTTGCCTCTATATTTGATTCCACAATATTCTGCCAATGAAACTTGTCTTCTGAATCCTGCACTTAAGGCTGCATATTCCCTCTCATACTCCTCAAACTTGTCTTCCACCTCCATACGTCTCGGAATGTGGCCATCCTGCAGTTGTGCATCTAGGAAACTAGGCATATAAGGCCTAGGCGCGATCATGCTACTCCCTGGCACCCTGTTGTTTGCGTCCCCAAAGAGGCTTTGTCCCTCAGTATGGGCTTTGTGATTAGATTCAACATGATATTGCTCTCCTCCATGAGATCCACTAGCCTCATTGTTCCCTCCATAATTAGGTGGTTCCTTTCCATGTACCATGAACATGAGTAGTTGTGCAATCTTGTCCTGTCCTGCATCCACTGAGGTAATCAATTTCTTTTTCCCATGTTCAATAGCTGTCAAGGCTGTCTTGAGATCATTCTGCCCCCTAGACAAGTGCTCTTGTGTCTCTTGCAAGTGATGCTACATGTCAAACTGTGTCTTATAAATGGAGTGCTACATTTCTTGAACTATTTTTTCCAAATTATCCCCTTTGTCATTACCATCTCCTGTTTCTTGTCTTTCCTCCATTTCTGGATCTATTTCTGGTTCTCCCGCCTTTCTATCCTTCCTCCTCCTATTGTATTTCTTCATTAGCTATCCTCATGGGCTGGGAGGATTCACGCTCTGATACCACTATAAGATTCCCAAGTGGATCTACCCGGAAATCTGAGAATTATTGTGTTTTTTGTTGTGGTATTTTGTCAAGCAATTTGTTGTTTTGTCTTCTATAGTTGCACTGGGATTTAGGTTTATGCCTTATTACATCAAGTAAATGATTTGTATAAAGCAACAACTGAAAAACAACAAGATACAATAGGAATAACACAAGGAAATAGCCGCCACAATACTTCATATCTGCATTTTATTTATTATATAAGTTGACCTCAGTACAAGAGATGAACATATCTGGAATAGATATGGAAGGACAATGAGTGTGGCTGAGAATAGCTCCAAGATACATGCTGAGAAAAGCTCCAAGATACAATAACAAAGAGAGAGATGAGCTCCCCTAAACCTCCAACAACTGCATGTAGATCTTAGAAGATCAATTTCTTTCCCTTCTGCTCTCCTGCAAAGGTATTCTCGCTGAGTTGCATCCCTCTCCGGATGGAAACCCTCTTGGAATTTCGACCTCACTAGATCTGGCCTCCAGACACTGAAGTAATGATGTATCCCTGAAGGATGTGAGATGGCTAGCATCTATGATGAATCTCCTTGGCTATAGCTGTAGATCTGAGCCCCAAATCTTTGTATCTCTAAGGACAAGTGCGCCCTCCTTCATAAATTCACCCAACTTTGAGAATAAATAACTATGAAGTGATAAACTCCCAAAAACTGATGAGAAAATTCGCCTTAGGGATGACAAACACTTCTGTAGCAAGATCTACCCAAGATCCAAAGTCTTCTAGCCAAATCGAACTTCTCCTCCTTTGATAGTGTGCCCCAATCTTGCCAAAACCTCCAAAACTACGCCATTGCTCCACCAAACACTGCTGAAACTGATCTGAACTAAATAGAATAGTGAGGGTAGAATCTTTCACCACCTTGACCAAGCTTGGATCAGGAATAGAGGAATCTTTCACCTCCTTGCTAATCTCTAGGGTTTGTTCACTCAAAACCCTCAAAACACCCAAGCTGTAGAGCTCAAAGATGCAAGTGAAAAATGATGAAAAATGAATGAGAAAACCCTCATTCCTTTTATCCCATCTTCTAATTCTCACTTAAATTATTATTTAGGCTTTTTAAGGTTCTTTTCTCCAATTTATTCATAAAGCCACTTTCCCTTTTTCTCCTTAATCTTTGTCACTTATTGAAATTAACTTCAATTATTTGGTTACCCCCTTTTTACCCTCCCCTTTTTCTCAATGAGACTATAGCCTAGGGGGAACAACTAGGCTACTAAGTCCCCCATGGTCAATATCACATGGAATGGGACATTACATAAACCAAGAGACTCCTAAAATGTAAGATTCCATTTTGATGTGTAGAAGAAGAAAATCTTTTGGTGGAGATAAAAAACCTCAAAAGAAAGAAGAGATTGTGTCAGAGATTTAATCCTGGGTGTGCTATTAAAACAAAATAATAATCGACATCAATATTGGAAGGTGCCCGATCAAAGGATTTGATACCAAATGGTGTTTCCATGAACGCAAGAACAATGAAACACTTGCATAAGAAGACAAAATGCAAGAAGGAGATTGCCATAATTTTGTGGAACTCTAAGTGCACAAACTCTGGGCACAACTTTTGATCCCTTGGGGCCACTTACTAGTTTTCTACCTTGATCTCTTCTAAAACCTCTTAGGTTGACCTTTTCTCCGGCTCTTCTATTGACTATCTTCTTGTTGATTTTTTTCTCTATGTTGACCTTTTTCCATCTTTGTGGACATTTTCTTCTTGAATTGGACCCATCTAACTACTCCTTGACCTCTCTTTCATTTTTTTTTACTTTGGGCACATTGGTTCCATCAACTGCTTCCCCTTGTCAACTTTACTTGAGTTGGGTGATGATGTGATCACGATTCACAACCATTCTCCATTAACCAAAGATGGATGGGAATCAACACCATGCAAAAGAATTGGTCATGCAAGTTGGTGTAAAATTCTTCTACTTTGTTAGCAAAACACCTTGATTCAATTGTGTGATCAATGTAAAACAATGTTACATATATCGACAATATATCGCGAGTCATTCCCCAAGCCAATAATATCGGTGATAATTTCAGAAATTATTGTGATAATATGGAAATTATCGCCTGCCTGCATCAATATCACCTTATAACTAGATTCTTGGTCTTTTAACACTCATTTTGCAAAAGTGAGTTAGTGGATTAAGCTTTGAGGATATTGTGACCATTTTTCATCAAGCAAACAAGGAGAAATCCATTGTTTTTAGTGCCATGATTCATCTCACGAGATACATTTATTTTTGTTTTGATGTGATTTTGTATCATCCTATCAGGACATATGATTCAGGACATATATCATATTTTAGTATCGATGTGTGATGTACCTTTTTACATCTTATATATCAGTTTTATTTTCATATTTATGTATTAGTGTATTTTTTGATGTTGTTGCTTTAGATGTTTAAAAAATTGAAAAAACTGATTATTTTTGTATTTTTTAAAGTTTCCCAATATTTTCTGATATTTTCCCCAACATTGTCGATAAGTTATATTCCAGACCAAAGTTATATTTTCTCCTGTGTCGTACCACGTCTAAGGTGGTACCACACAGGAGAAGTACCCACTGTCACCTTGGCACAAATCCCCACTCTTTAGGCCAACTCTTACTAAAGGTTATGGGAGGCTTCCCTACTCTAATCACACATAGCTTCACCAGAGATTAGTAGACTAGTAACAATTAAAACAACCCAACACTTCAGATCCGCAAGTAATTGTAATTTTCCGATAATCTGGAAACTACTTGCATCAAGCGGGGTTCAAATCCCCCTAGGGTCAAAACCCGGAAATTTATTCCATCAATAAATTATGGTGTGTAATGGATGGAAATTGTTTATTTTTACTCCAAAAAACCAATGATAAGCTAATCAATCAAATATGGAAAAAACGAAAGGTTACCAATAAAATATACCTTCTTGTGTGTACCCTTTAGTGAGGTTTCTTGCAGGATCTGATGATAGATCTGCTGTTACAAACTTGGATCTGCGAAAAAAACCAGAGGGTAAATATCCTTGGATGAAAAATAAATCTAGTACTAGGACCCCAAGGATTTACTAGGTCTTGAATATAAAATTTGAAGCACAAGCTAGGAACTTTTTTTTGTATTTTTATTTTTTATAAAGCAGAAAATGAAGGAGATTGATTGATTTTTTTAGATAGATGGTTGCTACAATGTGGCGTACCTAGGCCTTACATTCCCAGGGCATTGGATCAAGATCACAACCCTCTTTAAGTTGGTTATGCACTTTGGACTAGAAAAGGGGATTGATATCTAGGCAACGATCGCACCCCAGTCTAGTCGCACCCCGGTCTAGTCTAGAATAGTGGTACAACCTCCGGATTTTGCTAGGAAAGATACTTCTATGGAGATGGTCTCCAACCAATGGATCAACTACGACACATAATGAAATCGTTCCGTTACTGAAGGAACCCTCGACAAGGGTCTGTCTAGCGCTTGGATCTGATTACCTCCCAATACCGACAAAGGTGAGATGAGGTCTAGTTCCTTGATCTCCCCTTCAACGTGACAATGTTGACCCTTGCTGGATCAAACTAGTAGCCTTGCAATAACTCAGAGGAACCTGTGTCTATTCTATTAATAATGATTACAACATAAACCAAGAAAAGAAAGCATAGAAAAATCGATCCAAAATTTTGCACTGAAAAAGTTCTTTATTGAAATGGCATAATGATCTCACAGTTCAACAACAACAACAACTTCAGAGGAGGACTTAGCCTTATATAATTTTCTTTTTACTGGCTAGTTTCCTCTATCCCATTAAAAATAATTTCTTCACTTGTCATCCACAACCCAGAGACTAAGTCATCTACCATGAAAATAATTTTTACATAAAATATATTCACTAGGGGGTTGATTTGACTAAAGGATGCAACAACTAGTAGAAAAAGGTCGATAGCTTGGTTGAGTGTGCAATCAACTTCCCACGTTCCACTCTTTGACTCCATGGACCACTTTTTAATGGCCAGGAGGATATGGCGGCTACCTTAGAAAACCACGATTTGCTTTATTATGCTATCGATCAGCTTGGAGGAGGTAATGGCTACCTTGGAAAAGGGTTGATTTAATTAAATTTGTGACCAATGGCCAACTCAACCTTTAACGTCTCATACCTTTGACTCAATGCTCCACTCATTTGACTAACCAACTCATTTTATGCTCAACGATGATTTGGAGAGGGCCGGTTTAATTGATAAAGAGCCGATTTAATAAATTGGAGTGTCGATTTGATTAAAAGAAAACTCCACGTCTCTTTTAAATCCAATGTTTGTCCTCTTCTCCCAAAATTTTGACCCATACTACGCTAGCCCATTGACCCAATGGTTAAGAAAATCCAATGTGGCGGCTCCCATAGAACGTGGTAGCTCCATTAAAATGTGCTGATTTCATTTAATGCAGGTCGATTTTCTTTGGGTGAGGCTGATTTCATGGAGATGAGGGCGTATTTGATTAATTTAATGCACTCACATCTCACCTGTACAATATTTGACCCAACATTTATTCTTCGACTCAGAAAAATTTCCCAATGGCTAGCATGGAAGGAGGCTGCCCCCTTTATTTTGCTAAGATTTTATTAGAACCATGTAAACCTTGCTGAATTGATGGATTCCAACACATGGGTTTTGTACCAAACATGATTCACTTGCCCATTGACGTTGAATCTTTTTGTGCATGTCAATGCATGGCCCTCTTTTGCCACGTTTTACCCATAAATATGCCTACATGACCCTTTAGGAGTTGATTTTTGCTTGAAAAAATTTCCTTTTGCCAAAATTTCAATGTGGCTTGTCAAGTACATATCATAACAATCACATTGAGCCCTTGTTGCATTTTTGGTCCTGGGACCCCATGCATCAAGATTTGTGAAACACTGTGAACTGTGAGATTGCCATGTTGAGAACTATGAATGAATACTACACCACAACCAAGGATATGCTTACAGTCTCTACAATACATGACCATGGGAAAAAGACATAGGTGTGCATGAAACCATGGGTATAACAAGCCCTGCATACTGCGATCACCCCTACAAAATTGATGGCTCTCGTAAACCATGTATCCCAATAGATCCATCCCAAGGCCTCCAATCCTATCCATGACGAAAGGAATTGAGCGTGGGTACTACAGGGATTGGGCATGGTCGACCATCCAAGGCCTAGGACACCACATACATAATCATCCATATGGCCAACAAGGCTTTAGGACTCACATCTCTTGGTCTTACAATGGTGTTGCCATGAAAAAGTATAGGGTACATCCCAGGAGGTAATAGGTCCCATGCCCCTTGTTGACCACCTATTTCGACTAGGGGGTCAACGTCATGTACATGAAGATATGTACCTAGTGGTACAACTAGTTTGAAGACTTTTGGCTCAGCAGGGCAAATTTTACCTCCGACGCGTCTTTCTATGTACTCAGAATGTACGCTCCCCTGCGTGGGATAATAATGTAATATGCTAGCATGAGCCAATTTTTGTCTAGTTATCCAGGACTTTATCACTAGGGAAGTCCTTTCATCGAGTGTTTTTTTTCCTCAGGTAATTAATCTTGCTTAACTGCAATTTTAATTATCCTTGAGTTTTTCACTCACATAATCCTCCAAAGTGATGAAAGGTGTTTTAATGATCGACCCCAATGGATGACTAAGGTTTGGAAGTGCTGTAAATGACCATGCTAGACATCTCCTAGAGTCTTGTGGAATTCCGTAAAGTTTGGATAGGATTTTTTAAATAATTAAAATTTCTGTCAACTGAGAATTTTTAATTATTTTTGATGTAAAATGTAAAAATTTGGTCCTCAGGTAATTAATCTTGCTTAACTGCAATTTTAATTATCCTTGAGTTTTTCACTCACATAATCCTCCAAAGTGATGAAAGGTGTTTTAATGATCGAGCCCAATGGATGACTAAGGTTTGGAAGTGCTGTAAATGACCATGCTAGACATCTCCTAGAGTCTTGTGGAATTCCGTAAAGTTTTGATAGGATTTTTTAAATAATTAAAATTTCTGTCAACTGAGAATTTTTAATTATTTTTGATGTAAAATGTAAAAATTTGGTCCTTGGGGATTTTGTGTAGGGGTATGAGTACTCAAATCAAATGGAAAATGCCCCCCTACACCCTTGGACCAAGTTTCAACTCATTTGGACAAGTTTTGCTAGGTCATTGTCCATGAGGAGTCCAAGTCAGTAAAAAATCAGCAAATAATTGGCTAAATTAAAATAGCCAAATTTTGTAAAAATGATTACTCTCATGAGAGAGAGTGGGAAAATGATTCCTAATGTATTTCCTAAGTTAGAAAAGTGATTTTCCACTTAGAAGAACCCTCCTTACTAAGCCAACAACCTAAAGTGGTCACTCCCTAGTGAGAAGTGCGCCCCCCTTGCTCATGAACACATGGGAAATAAAAAATTAAAGCAAGGGGGTGGCCAAAACCTTAGGTGTACCCCTCCTTGAGCCTAACTTCATGTTGGGTAATTGGAAAAGGTGTTTTCCCCCTTCCCCACTCACCCCTCAAACCCTAGCCACTACCAAAACCCTAAAAGTGTGCCCCCCTTGATTTGACCTCCTTCCCTCTGATGTGTGACACTTGGAGCTCATCCAAGGGGGGTCTTTCCTCTCTCCCAACTATAAAATAATGCCTATCCCTCCTCATTTGGCCATTTATTCTCAGAGCAAGTCTATGCTGCCCAAATTTCTCCCATTCTTTTCTCCCTCTCTCCCATTCTCTCATTGTAAATCTTGCTACAAGTATTTTTCTCCCTCTCTCCCATTCTCTCATTGTAAATCTTGCTACAAGTATTTGTAGCAACATTTTATGAATAATAAAGGAAGCTTTGGAAGATCTCTTGTGTGCATTGGGAGTCTTCTTGGTGCTCTTCATGGTGTTCTTGTGAGGTGATATTGTTGCATTTCATTTCTTGTATTTTTTGCTTTCACTAGTTTAACTTGGAGACCCAAGCAAAGTATTTTGCTTGGGAATAATTGGTAGTAGTATTACTCTTAGTTTTGAGATTGTTTCTTTCAAGTTTGGAAAGTATTTTGCAAGTTTATTAGATGCTCTCACCTCCTTGTTTTATTGTGTAGCAAGAACATACTTATTTGCAGGTCACTAAAGGATTGGAGGGGTGAATTTCAGATTTGGAAATTCACTCATTCAACCATCCAAGGCTTCCATTATTTTTATGTTCTTGTTTCCACCCTTTTCCTCTCATTTATAAGCATTTTTCTGATCTGAAATAGTCACTTAAAACTCCATTTTTATATTCAATTTTTCACATTTAAATTTTTGTTTTATGTGCTAACAGAAATTGAAAAGTTTCTAAGTGTTTTGTATCATTTTTCAGCTAGTTTAGCTTGCTGTTTTATGCAGGTTCTCGCCAGGATATGGGGAGGTGCTGCTTGTTTTGGGCCCCAAAACACTAAAAAAAGCCTTCTAAAGTTTGGGTACTGTTATCGCACGGTTTGTAGGAAGGGTC
>JZKD02S1941893.1:571873-592459 GCA_000966675.3 Picea glauca
GTCAACAATTGCATTTGATCATTTGCTCATATATTCATTTGAAGATAGTCATTGATTTCATGAAGTACTAACCCACTGCAAGCACATTCTAGTTTCCTTTGTTTTGTCTCGCAAACAGGTGCATCATCAGTGGTCTTATCTCTTTGACTATCTCTTCTTGGGCAGCAATCTGTGAAAGGGGTTTCCTTGATTTGGCCTTTACCTCTTAGCCTTTCTCTAACCCAGATTGCCTTAGGGATGTCTCCCTTGGACTTGCCCTCCTAAATAGAAAGAGCTCCCCATTGAGGTGACAGTGGGTGGGGAAGCTCCTGTTACGYCGGTTTCAAGCCCTGACTCAAGCTCTTGGACCTTTCCTACAAACCGTGCGATAACAGGTACCAAACCCACTCTCATTTATCTTCTTCTAAAGCATTGTAAGCAACCCAAGAGAGTCTCTTGGGCTTGCATTCTCACTTTTAATTCAAAAAATCTGATATTGTAATTTAGTTAGAAAATATTGCCCACACCTTGCAAAGTGATTGGCTAAGCCATCCATGCAATATCGTGGAGGCTAGGTTTAGATTTAATTTTCTGCATTTCTTTTATTTTACTCACCTTGACCAAAAACGGTAGGCTTGTCCTCCATCTTGTGCCATTGTTGTGAGGTTGCCCTTTAATTTTCAAGTCATTTAAATTATTTAGTTTTTCCCACACCTTGCAAAGAGATTGGCCTAAGCCATCCTTGCAATATCGTGAAGGCTAGTCTAAATTTTAAATTATTGCAAAATAATCATATTTGTGCCTCACCTTTGTCCCGTATTCCCTCCCCTTGCCACTTTGTGGATCTTGGGTAACTAAGAAAGGACAAAGGATTGAGAGGCTAGTTTAATTAGGCACCCAATTGCTATTGTTTCCACCACCAAAAATGGTGACTTGGGAGGCTACAAGGGGTTGAAGTTGGGGACGGCTTCGTGGCACTACGTGTCCTCCTTGCTTGAGCGCCCAAGCATTCCGGATTTGACCTGTGGAGCTAGGGAAGGACCTTGTTTGTCTTTCTTCTTGAGCGCCTAGCATATTCTTTTGGTTGAGGGGATAACAATTTGGGGTAGTCACATAGTTTAGGCTTGTATCTTTCACACTTTATCCCCCTAATTCAAGAGAGACTTAAAACTTATTAAAATTAACCAATACAACTTTCACAACGTTGCATCTCAAGTTTATCTTTCAAGCAATTTTACTTTCCAAGTTGTGCAATTTACTTTCACTGTGATTTTACTTTCCAAGCAATCTCATGTTTTAAGTTACTTTCTTTCAACACTTTCTCTCATTGTGGATATTTACATATGTTAAAACTTAAAACACCTTTATTTTTGTTATAAGTATTCTTTATGCATTTGGAAATAATTGTCTAAAGCTAATAGTCATTTCACTATCTATTTCATTGTGTAGATATTTTATGTCTTATTTCATGTTGTAAATATATATTTAATTGCTCATCTCAATAAGTAAACTTTGGGTATATTTTAGGCACTGGTCTATTTGTTATATTGTCAAAGAAAAGGTTTGCCTGTCATCAAAGAAATTCCATTTGCATTGTTTGCTTGTCATTGGGTTGGGTCTCCCTAATAAAAAACCAAATTAACTCCTAGATCATTAATTAAAACTGAACATAGTTAAGTAGGGTCTACCTTCCTTGGCTTCCCTAGGAGTGAGCCTAGATGGAAGAGGTTTAGATTGAAGTGACATTGGGTCTAGACTTAGGTTTGTGCCAATAAGGACACACCAAGCGGGTTGGAGACTTCTCCACGCTTGTAGGTGTGTATAAGGACGGCAACACCCCTCATGGGTGCTTGGGGGTTTCTGAGAGGTTTCCAAGAAGTTTTCGAGACGTTTCCAATATTGGTACGTGGGCACTTTAAGAGTTTCATGCAACAGAGTTCCAAACCCATCTGCGATAAATTCGTGGAGATGATAAATATAACATTGATGCAAAAATTATCCAAGAGTTTATTGGATTTCTCACTTGGATTAGATTTATCAAAGTTGAGAACATGACATTGATTTTGCAATTTTTCAGTATAATTTTGATTTTGATTCATTGCTGGTTCATCATTATCCATTTATACATCATGCTTGGAAAGTTGGAACATATTATCCGTTTAAACTTTATACATCTCACTTGGAGCATATTCCAAAAGTTTCTTGTGTTTTCCAGAAAAATATGAGATAGGTCTAGGTTAGTCACAGGTTCTCTTTGCATTGTTCTTGAGTTAATTTTTGATCTTCTGATTCCACCAGTATTGAATCTTCTTTTTAGACACCATCTTGTTTCCATATCGTTTGTCTAGTCGGTTATCCATCTTATTGACTCATACCCTTGTTTGATTGACGACAGAACCGATGTTTCCTACTACAAATGAGAAAGATAGTAAACAACCATTCACATATACGTATAGCATAAGAGACAATAAGATGTTGCAGAAAAGTATGTATATTATAATGGTGGAAGCATATAGAAGGATCAATATCTCTCACCAATCCATTCTTCTTAGTGCATCACATATCTTTATTATGTTCTTATACCAACAATACGTTGGGGTATTATAACCAACTCATCGACTAACTACCTATGTCAACATATGTTGACTAGCTGACCCAAAAACCTAGTCTAGTTGATGTGTCAGTTGACTTAGACAAGTTGACCACCTGAAACCTGCCATCAGTATGGTCATCTAGAGTGTACGTTCCCATTAAATAAATGGGATGACAAAGTCTCAAACTAGAACAATATAAAACAACTATTCCAGGGACCCAAGCAATCTTTTGGTAAAGGTGGGAAGAAAAAACTAGTAAATGTGGAAGAAAGGAAGAAAAACTTATTGCCAATGTCCATTGGTTCGAGAGTTTAGTAGAAGAAGAGGAACGGGATAATGAAGAAGGAAAGGCTCCAAAGATGTTTTGAATAGATATAATAGGTTTTATGCGAATCAAACTTTTGAGAAAGAGAACGAGATTGTTTCTTTCAAGAAAGAAGGTGAGTGGCTGTTGAGAAAATGACATAATCCATGAAATCCACTGAAGGAGTCTGTAGAAAGAGATACAAAGGAATTGATGCCAGCAAAGAAATTGGACCAAGGGAATGAAAATATTGAAGTCAAGCAGGACAGAAGTAAACTGGATGTTGTAAGGAGAACCCATTTGGGTAGAACTGAGAAAGATATTGGCTACACAGATAAGATATTGGTCAATGAAAACAGCCCACAGCCTCAGTTTGATGGCAGAGGAGGGATAATCAGAGCGCCCCTAATCTTTTGAGATGAAAATCTGTAGGATCCTAATTATAATTGTTATGTAGCATTTGAGAATAAGGTGTCAGTTGCAAAGGTCTCTTTCAACATTTTTTTTAATGGTGTTCTCAGATGATTTTGATCCAAGAGTCAATAGACAATGCAGAGTAGAGAAAATGTAGCAGACCATTTTATTAATTGTATGTTATTTTGGGCCTTCCTAGTACGGAGAATTACCTGTAGATTGATTGAGAATGGTAACAGATGATGGGATGAGTTTGGGTTGATCTGTAATAACAATTTTTTTGGTAGTCACAGGGAGAGTTTGATGAGCTGGTCTGCAGGGCAATTGACGTCATGCAGTAGGCTTAGTCAAGGATTTCCCAATTGTGCCTTGTTTCATCAAGTTACTGTTTGAGACAACGACTTGGTGTCAATGGTTAAACATGGTGGAGGATAATGAACTTGCGGTTTGCAAAATTTCATTCCATGCATTGATTGATGGGTGTAGGAC
This sequence comes from Picea glauca, assembly GCA_000966675.3. Lineage (NCBI taxonomy): Eukaryota > Viridiplantae > Streptophyta > Pinopsida > Pinales > Pinaceae > Picea > Picea glauca. Next base: position 575,654 of record JZKD02S1941893.1, read on the forward strand.
GAAGAATGTTGAATGGTGGACACGGGACGAAGGATTGTAACATATTGAAGGATTGTAACATATCGATTACTTGGATGATTTTGAAAATGAAATCAATAACTGGTTCTTACAAAAAATATCAGAAACTTGGGCTAGCTCACTTATTAGACCAAGAGATGTGATGGATCAGGGTTACGCATTGCCAATAGAAAGTCCTAAGTGATTGGTATCTGGAATGATGACTGTTGTAATGGCATTGTATTGGTTCTGTTTTACTTGAACAATATGGAAAAATGCCTTGGTGCCAATTTCAAATAGCCATTTTATTTTGGATAAAATAGTTGTTATGTGCCAAGTTTATTAGCCATTAGATTTGATATTGAACACTTGGCATTGCTATATTATTTCACTTTTAATGGGACAAACCTTAGCAAAGTGACGGGGTTTGGATATTATTGTGGAAGGCGAGAATAAGCTGTATCTTGAATGGTTGTGGTTTTATTGGTTATGGAGCCCTAGAATTTTAGGAATTGGTCCCTGCTAAATAGGGGAAAGTACTCAATTGTTTTAATGTTTATTATTTATTTGATCTCAGTGCAAAATAGAGAGCAAAGCATCATATGCAATAATTCTTTGCTTCCCCTATTTTATTGGAAAAAACGGTGTTAATTTTTTCCCGATCAAAGCAAAAAACAAAACAAAATGAGGAATGGGGTCATTAACAAAACTTCAGTAATTTTAAATTTAGTGGAAACACTAAAATATTTGATTTTGAAGGTAGTTCAGTTAGTTTGTACAACTAAAATTATAAGTACACATAAATCTGAGTAATAGTATGCTAAATGGTGTTTGGTGCATTTTTAATGGGATTTAGTAGAATAAAAACAGCCTTGGGAATCTATCCCTAGTTTATTTGGAATTTAAATGCTCACTGGTTCTATAATAGGCTACCTGATTATTAAATATTTGAATGCAGGTGACTAGTGCAAATAGGGCATGTCGTGTCACAGTCAAAATAATTCAAGCAACAAATCTGAAGAAACAGCCTTTGGCACAAGAAGCAAATGGTCCATCATTTACACTGAGAGTGGAAGATACTACGCTCAAGTCAAGAGAGGTATTTAATTATTTAATATTCACGTTTTCAATTTATTTATTTTCTACATGGAGATGGCCACAACTAGTATTGAAGTTGTTAGATTATTTTATTAAAAGTTATTATAATGGTCATATACTTTAGTATTAGAGTTCAATAAAGTCACTTTGTAATAAAGCGACTTAAATTATTTTAGTCACATGTCATTAATTATAATAAGGATTAGGTCATGTTTTGATTATAAAGAAGTTGTATGGTATTTTGGTACAAGATACTCTGCATGTTCAGGGAGTTCTATAATTCCCGTTATCCCCCAGTTTAGGGATAACTAAGGTGATTATGTCTCGAGGCCCACAGGGCATAGACATGGAGTACCGAGAGCCAGATTGACTTGAGCATGGCCCTAGAGTGCCCATCTTTTCATTCTTCAACGCCTCCACTTTGTCAGCAGCAACAACATCCATCACCTCGGCCTGGTCCTGTAGCAGAAGTGGATCTTGCTCCATGAGGTAATGAGTCCGTGTATCATGGTATGTGTTACTCTAATCCTCAAAACCTTTGAATATGTGCATTCATTTCTTTTTGTTTCTAACGGGTGCTTGGATCTTATACCTATCCACTTGACCATATCTGGGGGGAATGACAGGATGCCCTAGTAAGCTTGTGCCCATAGGTTTTGAGTTGCCACTAGGGGGATTCATGAGAAGCCATCGTTCGCTCCCACCATACTTATCACTTTCCATCTTTCTCCCGCTCATCCATCCCATTACACTGGTCTGGGCATTGGGTTGGCCAAATATTTAATGGTTGTACCTTACCTTGTGGGAAGAAGGGGCTAAAGCTCCAGAGGGTAAAAGTAGCTCGCAAAAGATAGAAGCCAAAGAATGAAACCTTGACATGCTTCGCCCAGGGATCCCTGAGAAAGCAGTAAAAAAATTCTTAGCAAGAAACAGAGGGATTCATAAAAAATAATACAACAAGACCTAGCTAGAGGATAGGAGTTCTCATCATGAGCCAACCTATTAGGTCCATGGGCATGTAATGGTATGACACTACCAACAGCTGGTCACCACGCCAGGGTAGTGGCTCTTGGTGGCATAGCCAAGAGAAAGGGGGTCTCATCACGAGCAAGCCTTCTCATTTCTGTGAAATGCTTGTGGGTAACATTGCCACCATTGGTCACCATGCCAGGGCAGTGTTCCCTAGCTAGCTTCTTGAAGAAAAAACAATAAAATAAAGAAAAAAGGCATGAAGGGGCTTGGAACTATTTGCATCCATGACAGGTGTAGCTCACCCTCTACAGAAGCACCCACATGTAAGCCATGCATTTCCCTGCTATCACTGCACCCCTTGCCCAAACATCCCTTATCCATTTCATCCATTCACATGGCTTGGATTTGATCTCTCCTGGAAACACCCCACATCCAGTGAGCATTAGCCCAATAGGACATCCTAGCGTTTCCTCCAAACTTGGCTTGTAGATTAGTATAATGTCTTTGAGCACATGTCTGGGTAAAAGGGGTTTTATGCACTTGTTTAATAACTTGATGATTAGATGTGATTGAAATTGCTATGATCCCTGTGACTTATGAGCCCATGGAGGGCGTATCTGTTGATGTGCAGGACCATACCCGATGGACAGGTACCCTTATGGACTGGTACACATGGGAAGATGATTGGTTCGAACCTCCATGGGGCTGAAAGCCCACCAGATGGATGCTGAGACCCCAACAAGGGGCAGAGACAGATCAGAGGGTTTGCACTGAAGAAGAGGAGGACATTCCACCAGAGGCAGTTTGGCAGACCCGTACCCAGGGGGGTTGTGCCCTTTCCACCAGGACATAGGCCTTGGAAGGCCCATGACGTCACCTAGGACACCCATGACGTCATCCAACACTTGTGGAGGTTTTGGGAGGCAGTTATGTGCCAAGTGGCAGGCCCAAGGAGGCCTAACGTTTTGCTCCAGGAGGCCAACGTTGCCCTAAAAGGGCCTAACGTCACCCTAAAAGGGCATGACGTCATCATTTATGCATGATTAGGGTTTTAATTATGACATTTAGTGTAAAACAGTATTTTGATGTAAATTTGGCCATGTCGGCCTTTTGTGACCTAAAAGTAAAATTAAGGTCATTGCTATTGTATAAATAGAGAGCTAAAACTCTCATTTTCTCATCATCTTTCACTCACACTTGTGTGAGGTCTGAAATTTGCGGCCCTCATTAGGGTTCTGGCTGAAATTACTAGTGCGCACTTGTTGAAGGAGGCTTATTTTGGTGATCTTTAGCATTTTTCTTGGTGGATGGTTTATAACTAGGGTTTGGCTTGATAAATACTTGGTGAATGTGAGTAAATTTCTGCAATCCTTCTCTTACTTGAATGGTTATAGTGTTTTACTTTCATTTTGTTAATGAAATTGCTGGATTAAACCCTAGGGAATGAGCACATGTTAATGTCCTTGTTTTAATTGCTATTTACCTACTAGATTATGCCAAGGAGCCGTTTTTTTTTTTTTTTTCTGTTGAAGACATTGCTAGGGCCTTGCCATTGCAACACCCTATCTCTTGTTCTTCATCCTAGCCGTTTTTTTACTTTGTTATTGAGCTAAAGAGGGAGGAAAACCTACTAAGGCCTAGGGTTACCTACACCTTAGTAACCGTTTTCCCCTAGTGTTTTGATGGTTGAAGCCTTGGCTTACCAACACTTCATCCATCAAATTCCTCTTGTCTTTGGCCCTACTACTATCATCTTGTTCCTTCAATTCTTGCCGCTACTTTTGAGTCCATTTGCCCTATGAATGCATTGGTCTAAGACTTCTTGCTTGAATGATTTGATCACAACCTTCAAACATCCAAAATCTTTGAACAATTACTAACACATTCTAACCCTAGTTTAGATTGACTTGCTAACCCTATTGCTGCTATTATCCATTTATAGTTATACTTTGCAGCAATTAAAGCTTCTTTAAGCAATTGAACGAATAAATGCATACTTGCTTTTGATGAATGTCGGTGTTATGATATTGATAATTAATCATTCTTGCTCATTTTGAAGCATTTATTGTGAAGTATTGTATTGTGATTATTTTTACTATACATCTTTGCTTACTTCATCAATATATTAGTCAATTGATTTTATTGAGAAAGTCTTCGATTATATGAAGTACTACCCAACAAGTGACCTTGCAAATATAGTTTCATGTTGCTTTGTTTCGGGCAGGTACATTTCTGGTTCTTATTATCTTTATTGGCTGTTTAGCCGAACTTTCTGATCGGTGGTGACTTGTGAGAGGGAAACTTTTACTTGGCCTTAATCCTTTGCCTTCTCAAAACCCCAGGTCACCAAGGATGTCTCCCCTAGGCCTACCACCCTAAATAGAAAGAGACATCCTATTGAGGTGACAGTGATAGGATAGTTTTCCCTTCCATCAAAGTACAAATTGTGCGATAACATTTTGGCGCCATTGCCGAGGAACACTGAGTCAATTCTCCTCAAAGACGACACTTTTTCGCTAAGCCTTTTCTCAAGAATCTTTATCTTACAAGCTTACCTGGCGACTCCACTAAGGATGATTCCCTTATTTCTTTGATAATTTCAAGAAAATTATCTGGCGACTCCACTGATGACGAAGCCAACTATGACTTCTCAATGGGACCCGGGAAACTTCAAACCTTTGGACATGAGTAAAATCCCGAGATACCCTCGACAAATGCCCTCGAAGTATGAGAAGTGCCTCCCTAGATTCACTGGTAGTGATGGGGAAAGAGCCGACTATCACATGAGTGATTTTTGGGCTTTCTTTCAACTCCATCCTATCAATGATGATGCTAAAGATTTGGCAATGAAACTTTTCTCTGCCACTCTTCATGGAAATGCTAGGAAATGGTATGATGATCTCCCTGTTGCTAGCATCACATCTATGGACCAGTTAGAAGAAACCTTTCTCAAAAGGTGGGGTATGAAATTGGAAGATATCCAAACCTTACTAAAAGGACTTGGGTATGCAAAACAAACTGAAAATGAGACTGTCTGGGATTTCCAGGGTAGATTTGAGAGATTACTATATCAGATTCCTGGAAACCATCATCCCTAAGACAAGTACCTCGTGTATCTCTTTACCAATGCACTCTTGGTGCATTTAGGGTTTCTCCTAAGTAAAAAGAGGCCAAAAACACTTTACGAAGCTTATAACATGGTAGTACAAATCGAGGCAAATATCTCTTTCTCCAAAGGAGAACACATCTTCTCCCTAGGGACCAAAATTAATGACCCTGAAGGTATCCCAGTCACTCTTAGTTTGGAAAGTTTAGTTTCCCTTGAAACCTTTACTGCTAATTTCCAAGAAGAAGGGGAACAAAATTTTGACCAACAAAATGCTAAGGGAAAAGATCTCGATGAGGTTTTCCAAGAGAAAAGGATCGTTGAAGACACAGTTGAGGAGTTGGAACCCGAGCAAGATGATGAAGTGTCGACATACCCTCCTCTCTTTGATAAAGCCATCCACAAGCCTTTTCCCACTGCACAAGAAGAAACAAACACAGTAAGTTACCCTCCTCTCCAAAATTTTGATGATTCTCTACTTTATGATTTGGGAAATGAGGAGGAGATGGATGAGACCTTGAATGTTTTGAATCCTTCATGTTATGATACAGATAGTGACATAGTTCATATTGATGAGTTCATACATGTTGGAAGACGTAAGTGGGATGCAGTTGGTTATGATATGGATCCCATTTACGACATTGAGAGTCATTTCCAAGTGTTGCCTTTACAATTATCACGACAGGTTGCTCTTGAATTTGACCAGTGGCAACAAGGAGATGATATGATTATTGATACCTTCCGAACACCAAAGGTTGGCCTAGTCCCATATTTTCCTGATATTTTTCGGTCGTACCTTGAGGATTTTGATGAATATTGCTCTGAGCTCTTGGATTTAGTCCATGAAGAAGATTATCAACCGCCTTTGTGCTCAGATCTTGATAGGAATAAGGACATCATTCGCCCAGAGAAGAATCCTTGTGACAACTTTCTTCAGCCACCTCTGATTACTTTACTTTGTTGTATCTCTAGAGGTGTAGTTGGTGAGTATGTCTTTTGTATTAAGTTTCCTCTGAGGCAAACCCTAGAGTTCAAGGGTTGGTTGAATACCTCAAGAAAAAGTCTGTCATCTGAGCCTTTCAACCTTCTCTTAAGAGTTTGTTAGTCATCTTCTAGATCCTTGTCAATCCTGTCCCAGGCTTCAGATTATGAGAATGTCATAGGTAGCCAGCTTTCAGACCTTTTGAGTTAGTTTTTTGAACCTTTGACTTTTCATGATCCCTTCCTGAAGTAGATTGAGCACTTTCCTCAGAGAATGACTTGGCATGATTTTATCCCTCCCACCCGCCTCCATGAGTTAGACTTTATGATTTCCGACGATACGATACATTCTCTAACCCATGTTATTTTTGTGCTTAACTTATCACTGTTTTGGTTTATGATGAAGCATAGAGGCAGGCATTGTGAGACATTGCTAGGATGGTTTCACTGGTCGTTTGACTACTCCTAACATCCAGCCAAGAGGTAAGTACAGGTAAGTAGGCATTTGCATTCATTGTATATACCATTTGCATTGCATGCTAGAGTAGTTTGTATTCACATTTTTATATATGCTTGCTTTCGTTTTTATAAATATGAGCTGGGGGTGATATCACCACCCCAAATGACTGCTAACAGCTTTATGTTGAGATCAAGCAGGTCACAGGTTATGCTAAGAGATGATGAGGTTCTCATGAGCTCTACGGTGAGCACATGTCCTCGAGTTGGAGCCAAATGTTATCCCCCAGTTTAGGGATAACTAAGGAGATTATGTCTCGAGGCCCACAGGTCCTCGACATGGAATACCAAGAGCCATATCGACTTGAGCATGGCCCTGGAGGGCCCATCTTTTCATTCTTCGGCGCCTCCACTTTGTCAGCAGCAACAACATCCATCACCTCGGCCTGGTCCTATAGCAGAAGTGGATCTTGTTCCATGAGGTAATGAGTCCGGGTATCGTGGTATGTGTTACTCTAATCCTCAAAACCTTTGAATATGTGCATTCAATTCTTTTTGTTTCTAACGGGTGCTTGGATATTATACCTATCCACTTGACCATATCTGGAGGGAATGACAGGATGCCCTAGTAAGTTTGTGCCCATAGGTTTTGAGTTGCCACTGGGGGGATTCATGAGAAGCCATCGTCCGCTCCCACCATACTTACCACTTTCCATCTTTCTCCCGTTCATCCATCCCATTACACTGGTCTAGGCATTGGGTTGGCCAAATATTTAAGGGTTGTACCTTATCTTGTGGGAAGAAGGGGCTAAAGGCCCAGAGGGTAAAAGTAGCTGGAAACAGATAGAAGCCAAAGAATGAAACCTTGAGATGCTTTGCCCAGGGATCCCCGAGAAAGCAGTAAAAAGCTTCTGAGCAAGAAACAAAGGGACCCATAAAAAATAATAAAACAAGACCTAGCTAGAGGATAGGGGGTCTCATCACGAGCTAGCCTATTAGGTCCATGGGCATGTAACGGTATGACACTACCAACAACTGGTCACCACGCCACGGTAGTGGCTCTTGGTGGCATAGCCGAGAGAAAGGGGGTCTCATCACGAGCCAACCTTCTCATTTCCGTGAAATGCTTGTGGTTAACATTGCCACCATTGGTCACCACGCCAGGGCAGTGTCCCCTAGCTAGCTTCTTGAAGAAAAAACAATAAAATAAAGACAAAAGGCATGAATGGGCTTGGAAATATTTGCATCCATGACAGGTGCAGCTCACCCTCTACAGAGGCACCCACAGGTAAGCCATGCATTTCCCTGCTATCACTGCACCCCTTGCCCAGACATCCCTTATCCACTTCATCCATTCACATGGCTTGGATTTGATCTCTCCCGGAAACACCCCACATCCATTGAGCATTAGCCCAATAGGACATCCTAGCGTTTCCTCCAAACTTGGCTTGTAGATTAGTATAATGTCTTTGAGCACTTGTTCGGGTAAAAGGGGTTTTATGCACATGTTTAATAACTTGATGACTAGATGTGATTGAAATTGCTATGATTCCTGTGACTTATGAGCCCATGGAGGGCGTATCTGTTGATGTGCAGGACCATACCCGATGGACAGGTATTTTTATGGATAGGTACACATGGGGAGGTGATTAGTTCGGACCTCCATGGGGCTGAAAGCCCATTAGATGGATGTTGAGACCCCAGTAGGGGGTAGAGCCAAATTAGAGGGTTTGCATCAGAGAAGAGGAGGACGTTCCACCAGAGGCAGCTTGGCAAACCCGTACCTAGGGGGGTTGTGCCCTTTCCGCCAGGACATAGGCCTTGGAAGGCCCATGACATAACCTAGGACACCCATGATGTCATCCAACACTTGTGGAGGTTTTGGAAGGCGGTTATGTGCCAAGTGGCACGTGTGGTAGGCTCTTGAGGCCCAAGGAGGCCTAACGTTTTTCTCCAGGAGGCCAACGTTGTCCTAAAACGACCTAACATCACCCTAAAAGGGCATGATGCCATAATTTATGCATGATTAGGGTTTTAATTATGACATTTAGTGTAAAACAATATTTTGATGTAAATTTGGCCATGTCGGCCTTTTGTGACCTAAAAGTAAAATTATGGTCATTCCTATTGTATAAATAGAGAGCTAAACTCTCATTTTCTCATCATCTTTCACTCACACTTGTGTGAGGTCTGAAATTTGCGGCCCTCATTAGGGTTCTGGCTAAAATTACTAGTGCGCACTTGTTGAAGGAGGCTTATTTTGGTGATCTTTGGCATTTTTCTTGGTGGATGGTTTATAACTAGGGTTTGGCTTGATAAATACTTAGTGAATGTGAGTAAATTTCTGCAATCCTTCTCTTACTTGAAATGGTTATAGGGTTTTACTTGCATTTTGTTATTGAAATTGCTGGATTAAACCCTGGGGAATGAGGACATGTTAATGTCCTTGTTTTAATTGCTATTTACCTACTAGATTATGCCAAGGAGCCGTTTTTTCTGTTGAAGACATTGCTAGGGCCTTGCCATTGCAACACCCTATCTCTTGTTCTTCATCCTAGCCATTTTTTTACTTTGTCATTGAGCTAAAGAGGGAGGAAAACCTACTAAGGCCTAGGGTTACCTACACCTTAGTAGCTATTTTCCCCTAGGGTTTTGATGGTTGAAGCCTTGGCTTACCAACACTTCATCCATCAAATTCCTCTTGTCTTTGGCCCTACTACTATCATCTTGTTCCTTCAATTCTTGCCGCTACTTTTGAGTCCATTTGCCCTATGAATGCACTGGTCTAAGACTTCTTGCTTGAATGCTTTGATCACAACCTTCAAACATCCAAAATCTTTGAACAATTACTAACACATTCTAACACTAGTTTAGATTGACTTCCTAACTCTATTGCTGCTATTATCCATTTGAGTTATAGTCATACTTTGCAACAATTAAAGCTTCTTTAAACAATTGAAAGGATAAATGCATACTTGCTTCTGATGAATGTCGGTTTTATTAATTATTCATTCTTGCTCATTTTGAAGCATTTATTGTGAAGTATCGTATTGTGATTATTGCTACTATACATCTTTGCTTACTTCATCAATATATTAGTCAATTGCTTTTATTGAGAAAGTCTTCGATTATATGAAGTACTAACCAGCAAGTGACCTTGCAAATATATTTTCATGTTGCTTTGTTTTGGGCAGGTACATTTCTGGTTCTTATTATCTTTATTGGCTGTTTAGCCGGACTTTCTGATCGGTGGTGACTTTTGAGAGGGAAACTTTTACTTGGCCTTAATCCTTTGCCTTCTCAAAACCCCAGGTCACCGGGGACGTCTCCCCTGGGCCTATCAACCTAAATAGAAAGAGACATCTTGTTGAGGTGACAACGATAGGATAGTCTCCCGTTATGAGTTTTTGTCTTCATTTGCCTTTTCCCTTCCATCAAATTACAAATTGTGCGATAACGATTCCCTTCCACCTTTTTTTGGTACTAGTGATGCATGGCCTTATACTTGGGGAGTCCCTTAGGCTCAAAGTTCACATCCTTCGGCCTCCCCTTTGATAGGACACTACTCAAAGGATCAGAACTTTGTTCTTGGTGCTCCCTAATAGGGGCACCAAGAGGCATGCAGAGGGCAACACCATTCTAGCTCCCAGATTTGTTAGACCCCGAGAGGCAGCCTAACTCGCGGCAGGAAGACCCATGCGGAGTGGTTGTGTGGGGTCTTGAGATAGTTCGTGCCAGACTAGTAGGGGCACCGTTTCTAGACAAAGAAACATCCCCCATACCAAATCCATCTCCTTTGGCCAACTTTCCATACAAAGTTTCTTTCATTTGACCTCGGATGGCACGAGAGATTCCTTTTTGACTTCAGAGGAGGACCCCCTCTCTCCTTTGTTCGTTAGCAGGCATTTGGAGTGTTGAGGCTCTTTCCCTTGTACTTAGCTCCAGAGCATTGTATTTCTTCCTCTTAACACTGTGATCGTCGTGCATAGATCTTTTAGAGTAGCATTCATTCTTGCTTTTATAGTAGTGGCCTTTGCAGTCCCACTTTGTACCGCCACTTATGTATTGATCAGTCTCGTTGACCTACTTTTGGTCCTTTGTTGGACATTAATAAACTTATCTTATCCATCTTAACTCCCCTAGTGTTGCAAACATCATCGATGTGGTGATTTGTTTTGCGATGTTTGCTCCTTTTGGATATTTCATTTCAAAAAAATTGGGATTTATTCAAAAGATCACCACATTGTAGCATATTAAAAAAATCACATTTTTTCCTAAAATATCATGCCATGATACCCAAATAGTGGCAGGGCATTACAAAATGACGAAATATCTTGATTCCTCCTATGGTAAAGGAGGAGTTTTGGAATAGTTTTGCTTGATTTAGGGTTTTAATTTGTCATTTAATGTAAAAACTGGATATTACATGTAAACTGGCCATGTTGGCCTTTTTGACCTAATTCTGGTCATTGTAACTGTATAAATAAGGGATTTTCCCTCGTAGTATTTCATCATCTTTCACTCACACTAGGTGAGGTCTGAAATTTGCGCCCTAATTAGGGTTACTTGGCTGAAATTTGGTGCGCACTTCTTGAAGGAGGCTTATTTTGGACTATTTTGGCATTTTTCTTGGTGGATGTGTTCAACTAGGCTATTTGCTAGATGATTCTTGGTGAATGTAAGTAAATTTTCTGCAATTCTTCTTCATTGAATGGTTATAGTTACATTTATCTTGCATTTATACTAAGATTATGAAATTGGTAGCTTAAAACCCTAGGAGGCTAAAGCACATGTTATTGTCCTTGTCTTAATAACTTTCACCTACTAGATTGTGCTAGAAAACTATTTTTCTTGCTTCTGTTAGTGGTGCTTCCATTCGTTTAATTGGCGCAGGATTAGGATCTTAAACAATGGGCTTTGCTACTGAAGCTGCTTACTTAACAACGGTGATAGATTCTGCCATTAAGTTTTTGCTAAGCGTCTTGCCATTGCAACACCCTAGCACATTTTGCTTCATCTAAGCCGTCATCTACTTCATCTTTGAACTAAAGGAGGAAAACTATTAGGGCCTAGGGTTACCTACTTCCTAGTAGTCATTTTCCCCCCTAGGGTTTGGTAATTGAAGCCTTGGGTTACCAACACTTCAATTATTGACCCCTCTTGTCTCTAGTTCTCTCATTATCATTTGTTCCTTCAAGATTTGCCGCTGCTTAAAAGGACTCTATTTACCCTAAAAAAGCATTGATCTAAGCCTTTCTATTGAGTGATTGACAAAAACTACTATCAAAACCTTTACCTTGAGCTCTCTACTAACTACTCCTAACCTTAGAATAGTCTAATTTACTAACCTATTTTCTGCTGTTACTAAAGTAAGCTACAACCATATATTGCAGCACTAAAAGCACCTAAAAGCAATTGAAAAAGTTGATTAATACACTGCCTTATTTGCTTCTGACAAATGCTAGTACTTTGGTATTGATGAGTAATTATTCTTGGTCATTTTGAAGCCATTTTAAGGCATTTATTGTGAAGCTATTGTCTTACAAACATTGCTGCTATAAATTTCTGTTTGCCTCACCATAAATCAACTATTGCTTTTATTGATAAAGTCCATGGTTTTATGAAGTACTAACAACAGGTTGTACTTGCAAAAGATATCTTTTCTTGTTGCTTAGCTTTGGGCAGGTACATCTTAATCCTTCATTACTTCATTGGTTAAAACCCCGGGACTTTCTGATCAGTGTGACTTGTGAGAGGGGACATTTTCATAGAGACTTTAACCTTTTCCTTCTCAAACCCCCAGGTCACTGAGGACGTCTCCCCTAGGCTATCAACCCTAAATAGAAAGAGGTATCCTGTTGAGGTGACAGTGATAGGATTACCTCCCGTTACACCAATTTGCCTTCCCTAAACCTCATCCTTTGGAATAAGTACAAATTGTGCGATAACACCCCCTATTAGATCTCATGTGCGGTAAAATTAGGCTTATGAGTGAAATTACAAGGGTTAAGAAGTGGGTAAAAGTAAACTACAACTCATTCCCCTGGGCCTTTTACCCTAGTTAACTTGAGTAGGCATTTTTGGAGTCATTTCCCTTTCCCAAGGCTTCCTATGCACTTGGAAAAGGTGGTGGCCCTCATTGATCATGAACCCCTTTCACTTGGATGCGATTTCCCACCTTTTTATCACTGTCTCAAGCTGTAATAGATTAGCTTTTCCAATAATACTAATACATATGCAACATCATCTTAATCATCATGAATTAAAGAGTATCATAATAAGAAAGCACATAAATTGTAATGCTTATATATGCCATCAACATGTAACATAAATACTCAGCAAGAAATAAAAGTACTCAACTCTTTTATTAAAGAAAATGGTTATTTATAAGCCATCATCAAGTAATATCAATACTCAATAATCATTATCAAGGAAGGGCTCATCATAACTGAGCAACCACATAAGTCTCAATAATCAATCATTAATTGAAGAAGCCAACAAGGGATAATGAGTACAAAACATCATCTCCTAATAACCTTCACAAGGTGCACAATAACCAAGGCTAATAAGGACAAAGTCATGCACAAGGGTGTTACAAGGAGAACTTAAGAAGATTGCCCAATGTCACCTCAACAATGCTTCCTCTCACATTAGGTTTGTTCTTTTATGGGACAAGGGGGAATCCATAGGAAAGACTATTATTAAGATTTTCTTTGAGATGATATGGGTGAAATAATCGACCAGTGTCAACCCAGTTGGGATATGGAGTCAAGATCACGAATCAATAGGGTTCGAACATGACGGAAGGAGGTGTTTAGAATATTAATAACATGCTCTAACGAACCACATGGATTTCTCTTAATATGCATAAACTAAAAGGAGGGGACCAGTCTCAACCCAGTTGGGCTATGGAGTCAAGATCACGAATCAATAGGGTTCGAACATGATGGAAGGAGGTGTAGTTAGAATATTAATAACATGCTCTAACTAACCACATGGATTTCCCTTAATATGCATAAATTAAAAGGAGGGCCCTTCCAAAGGTGCACCTCAACAATCACAAATTAATTGTTGATAACGTGCAACCATGAACGATAATAGATAGCAAACGTCCTTCGACATGCATAAATGACAGTAGCAATATTTAAGTATTGAACAATGATGACAACAAGCACAAGGAGGGTTTCATCTCAAACCTTATCTCTTCTTATGGAAGCATATTTGCTCTTCTTCAAAAATTACTACAACAAATTTACAAGTGTAACGTCTGCAATCAAATTCATCCATGGAAATAAAAATAAGATGATGAGCCTCACTTGAAATGCCCTTAACTTCTTTTCTCAAGCTAGATATTCAACTAAGCCCTTTGGATATTCTTCACACTTCTTTCACACCCTTTGCAAATGAACTTCTTTATATTTATATGGTCCAATCCTAAACAAGCTCTAATTAGGGCGCTTCTTCAAAATGGTCTGTTAAGGTTTGACAAGTCCACATTGTAATGTCCCTTTCTCAGTGATGATCTCTACAGAGAGTGACTTAGTAGTCTATATATTCCCATAGACTATAGTCGAGATAAAAAGGGGAATAACACCTCTAATTAATGTCATTTCGCCAAAGTCTAACCTGAAAGTGACATTAAGGAGGAAAAAGGAGGAAAAAGGGTGTTTAAGTGACTTAATTGATCATTGAGGTGAAACTTAGGAAAAAAGTCACTTAAGTGATAAAGTGAACGTCTAATTAGAACAAAAAGGGGGTTAAATGACTTAAGTGAACGTTAAATCATAACTTAGGGGAAAAGTCATTTAATTAAGTGAACGAAGAAATAGACGAGAGGAGGTATAAAGGGAAGAAAGTCGACCTAATTCCTCATTATGATGATTTGAGAATTAGAAACAGGTTCCAGAGAGTATAAACATGTTCCAGAGAGAAGGAAGATGACCTTCTATTGTTTTGTGGATTTATGGAGGAAACCACCACCCATGACAAGTTTCAGTGTTGAGAGACAAGCGTTAGTCGTCAGAAGTACCATCCAAGTTCTTCATTGATCTTCATCTTCAGTATACAACATCAGGTAGAGGCAACACAAGCTAGTGCGCACTTATCTAGTGACAACGTGAGGGTTTGAGGCATAGATTTGGCATAAATGGGTCGCTAGGCCCAACCAGGACAGAGAAGCTCATATCCTTCCGACCCATTGGAGAGGAGGCCAAGGCGCTTCCTTTGAGACAGTTATCACATCATTCCATTGGGTAATTCTTCAAAAACGTGCCATCCAACTGAGGAAGTGTTCAAGGGTTGAGGGAGTCCATCTGGGGTTTCGACAATTTAGTAGTGGCCCAGTATTTAAGCCAGTAGGGAGGGGAAGAGTGCTAGGGAGTAGGGCGACCCATCTGGGGCAGTTTTCAAGACGATCAGACAAGTATAGCCACCAGGGCGAGTTTTCCAGTCTCCAACAACAGTTGTCGTGGCCCGTGGGTATTTTTGGTTGCATGCAGTAGATCCATCCATGCATGCTGTGGATCCACATTGTCTATCATAGATCCAGTCATTCCTCTTTGATACCGATATTTTCTTATTTGTTTTGCATTGTATTCCAGCTAAGATCATCTCCATACGATCTAGCTGAGGTTATTCTCTTTAATTTCCACATGCTATGATGTAATTCCTATTATTTCAATTAATTCAAGATATTGAGTTGTTCTTGGTTCCAAAACAATTGCATGCATGATATAAACACCAAAAAAACCTAGCTAGAAACCTTTTAAAACTCAGTCAGAAACCTCAACGCATCAGATCTGCAATTAGATCATCAACGTGGGCAGTAAATATCTAGATCCGAGGGGTTTGGGATATTTCAATGGTATCAGAGCCTTCTTCCAACCAACTTGTGAAGAAGTGCTTATCTCATGATCCCATGCTTTCGAGGACAGGTGAAGAATACCCAGAGGGTAGAGGTCACATCGGGGACGAGTACATTCAGTACCGTAGGGGTCATAGTAGAGACAAAAGGGACAGAAACAGGAGAGACTACATTCCCTTCCATATTCATTCAGATACAAAGCTAGAGATAGAGGATAGAGAGAGAGATCATATCAGTTTAGATACAGAGGCCGAATTAGAAGGTAAGATGGGTGACATACATGATATTCCAGAGGGGAAGGGGAAAATCCTAGAGGCTCCTTACGACAGTACCCAAGCTATGTTGAACGATATTGCTAGAGGGAAATGGGAAATGATGCACGACATAACACATACGACAATCAGTACACAGCTCATCCAAAACAATATGGGCATGATGGGTGCAAATATAGTAGGTGAAGCGAGTGGTTCCATGGGACATCCAGGATAGGGGCATTGGATGGGACAGGCCAGACAGGCCCGATAGATCCGTTTGCAGAGTACAAGAGAGACTACTTGGCACTGGGGCCAGAGTTCCATGCTGACATGAGCTTGATGGACTACTATTTGATCCGGTACCAAAACATTCCTAGAGAGGCGTGTTGACCACCTATTTCGACTAGGGGGTCAACTCCATGTGCCATGAAGATATGTACCTGATGGCGCAACAGAGTTGAAGACTTGTTGGTTCGCACGTCTTTTTGTAATTGGAATTTTCGCTCCCCTGCGTGGGATGATAATGTAATGGGTTTGCATGGTGTTAATGTTTAAGCCATTATTATAGTTGTTTGCATTTCAATAGATAATAATAGCATAATACAAGATCACTGAGAAATACACAATCACAAGAGACACAACATTTATCCTGGGAAACCCTCTAGGGGAAGAAAACCTAGCAAAACTTCCTTATTATAGATAGCCAATACAATGCCAAGAGATAACTCAAACTAAAACAAAAGTTCCTCTCTCAAAGATGCACCACTCTCTCTCCTTCTACAATTCCGAAACTTGTCTCTCAAAATGAGCAAGTGAGTTGTGTGTCTAAGTGAGGCGCTAGCCTCCTTATTTATATTAGACTGGCACGTGTGAAGTGTCTCTTCACTGGCAGGGCCGACTTCTCCAACTGGGTGGTTATAACCACCTTTATTATATTTTGGGGCCTCTTAAATATCTGCTGGGCCCGACTTCTTATTCTGCCTATTATAATTATCATTTGACCAATCTGCAAAAGGGGATTTGGTCCTATTACAATAGCCGACATGATCAATCCACAATGGGGATTGATCCAATGAATA
>JZKD02S1941893.1:592469-614952 GCA_000966675.3 Picea glauca
ACACATGGGGAGATGATTAGTTCAGACCTCCATGGGGCTGAAGAGCCCATCAGATGGTTGCTGAGACCCCGTCAGAGGGGCAGAGACAGGACAATGTTTGATCGAGGTTTTGCACTGGAGAAGAAGAGGACGTTTCACCAGAGGCACTTTGGCAGAGCCCGGGCTAGGGGGAATGACCCCTTTTCAGTGGAACGTTGGCCTTGGAAGGCTCAGAGCGCCCCCATCTTTACCATGATGTCATCCAACTTCATGGTCATTCTTGGAGGCAGACTGGGCAGTAGTGGCACATGTGGCATGTTGGAGAAGCCCCTTGGGGGCTAACGCTTTGCTCCTGGATGTCTCAGTTGCCCTAAAAGGGGCTAGCGCCTCCCTTGAAGGGGCTTTTATCTTTATTACAACTCAGTTAGGGTTTTAATTTGACATTTTAATGTAAAAACAATATGATTTTGGTTTAAAGCCTTGTCGGCTAATTTTTATCACCTAAATTTAATTAAAGGTCATTGATACAGTATACATTGAGGAGTTTTATCCTCATTTTGACATAACACACAACTCACTCTCCTAGTGAGATTTGGTTTTTGCGCCCTACTTGGGTATTTCTTCTTTTTGAGTGAGGCGCAGTTGTTGAAGGAAGGCTTTTCTTGGCATTTTTGGCATTTCTCTTGAAGGAAGGTTTACAACTAAGGTTTGCAATGCTATTTCATCATGATATGTAAGTGTTTTTTCTGCAAAACTTCTTAATTGAATGGTTGTAGTCTTATATTCTTGCATTTATTATAAATTTTGCTGATTTTAAAACCCTAGGGGACAAACACACAAGTAGGTCGTTGTCTCATGTCCCCTAAAAGAGAAATCTTCAGCCATTGAAGGAGGAAGGAAGAGCCTAGCCATTGCTACACTCTCATTGCTTCTTCCCCTGTGCTAGCCATCCCTTTAAAAGTCAAGAAGGAGGAGACATCCTAGGCCTAGGTTATCTACATCTAGGGTCGTCCTGCTTCTAGGGTTTGGTGATACGGCCTTGCCTTTGCAACACTCTCCCTCACCTCACTCTCATGTCTTGATTTATCTTTTATGCTAGCCGTTTTGTCAAGACAAACCTAAGGAAGGAGGAAAGAGCATGCGGCCTTGCTTAAGCAACACGAGAGTGAGCCTCTTTCCCCTAGGGTTTTGTTTCTGGGGCCTTGCCATTGCAACACTTCAAAACTCTTCCCTCTAGTCCTTAGCCTTTTCCATTCAACCTTTGCGTCGTCTCTTAATTTGACTCCATTTACCCTTAGGCACTGATCTTCGGTCTCCAACGTTGAAGTGATAGTGGTCAAACAAACTTTCAAACTCTTATAAATTGAAACCCTAACTAACTACTAACCATAATAAGGCTGACGTCATCCTTGGTTATTCCATCTTGACGCAACATTTTCTCTTTATAGGCAATTAGATGGTGTTTTGAAGCATTTATTGAGTAAGGGATTGATTGGATACGCTGTTTGCTGCATCATCTCGATATTTATTGATGAATTGATATTGTTCCATTGCTATATTAATAAACATTGGTCTTGTCAATATCTATTGTCATAATTGCTAATATATTGATATCAGATAGTTGTATGAAGTACTAACCCATTGAATCATAGCCTGCATGTATTGTTTTGCTGTTGCTTTGTTCCGAGCAAGTGTTCTCATTTGGGCCTACACTTCATTATTGGCTGTTTAGCCGGACTATCTGATCTTGGTGGTAACCTGTGAAGAGGGAATTTCACTTTGACCTTACACCTTAGGCTCTTCAAAACTCCAGGTTACTAGGGACGTCTCCCCTGGGCCTAACCTCCGTAAATAGAAAAAAACCCCCCATCGTGGTGACATTGGGTGAGGTAGGTTCCTGTTACGCCAGTTTGGTCTCTATCTTCTAGCCTTTTGACCTAGCTACAAACTGTGCGATAACAAGCCCTATGGGTGACTAGGGTCTAGGGATATTGTAAATGACCATGCTAGACATCTCCTAGAGTCTTGCGGAATTTTGTCGAGTCTAAGTAGTTTTTTTTTAATTTTTAAAAATTACCTAGTTAATGGTAATTTTAATTATTTTTGATGTAAAAATGTAAAAACTAGGTCCTTGGGATTTTTGATAGGGGTATTTGTGCTCAAAAGAAATGGATTGAGATCCCCTACACCCATGGACCAAGTTTCAGCTCAATTGGACAAGTTTTGCTAGGTGTTTGTCCATGAGGAGTCCAAGTCAGCTCAAGTCAACAATTTAATTGCTTAGTTTGACAAAGTCAAAAATGTCAAATAATTGTAAAATGAGCAAAATGAGTTGAGAAAGAGTGGGAAAGGTTTCCTAAGACTTTTCCTAAGTTAGATGACCACTTTCTAACTTACCCAACCCCTCACACCTAGCCATCACTTCACATCATTCACTGCCCTAGGTGATTTGCGCCCCCCTTGATGAGTAAGTTGTTCCAACTCAACTTTTAATTGGAAAACACCCCCCTAAGTCTAAGTGCGCCCTCCTAATGTCTTATAATTAGATTATTGGGTGGGCTAAAAGTCTTGTCCACTCCCCCCTTACTCATCCCTCACGACCCTTGCATGACCAAAACCCTATAGTTTTGCCCCCCTTGAGATGCTAAATGATTCTTAGGAGCTGACACTTGGAAAACATTCAAGAGGGGTCACTCTTTGCTCCCAAGTATAAATAAAGGCCTCTCCTCCCTCATTTCACATCTATTCTTTCTCTATTGTTATTATGCTCAAATTTCTCCCAATCTCTCCCATTCTTCTCTCTTTCTCCTATTTGCTCTAGTTTCTTGTGTAAAGCTTGTTGCAAGTATTTGCAACAGCCTTTTCCTATTCAATAAAGAAAATCTTTGGAGGACAAATGATGCTTTGAGAGTCGTCTTGGTGCATCTTGTATTGGAGGTGACATTGTTTGTATTTTTGTTGTGTATGCATTTCATTTTCAGATCTAGAGTAGAGATCCCAAGCAAAGTATTTTTCTTGGGTGGATTTATAATAGTCTTATTGTAGATCTAAGTGAGTAGTTTATAGATTGTGCAAGTATTTTGTATTATCTCATAGATGTACTCACCTAGCAAAGAGTTTGGCATAGCCAACCATGCTAAATCGTATGGCTAGTTTTTAGAGTTTATTTTCAGTAGTGCAATTTATTTTTTTGGTTGCCCCACTTGTCCTTAAGACAAGGTTGTGTGGCTAGGATCTCCCTTTCTTTTCAAGTTATATCATTTATTTGCATGATTTATTTTTCACCCACTTGGGCACAAAACCAGTAGGCCTTGTCCTCCATCTTGTGCCTTTGTTGAGTTGTAAGTAGTTTAGATTTACTTTCAAGTTCTTTTATTTTTTATTGTTTTCCTACACCCTGCAAAGAGGATTGGCTTTGCCACCCATGTAGTACCGTAAGGCTAGGTAGGTGATTGATGGTTTATTGCTTCTATTGTTCAAGTTCATGTGCTTATTTTTAGGTTTTAGAAGCACGTGTTTTATTTGCTTAAGCCCATGGAGGCATAGTGCATTTACTTGTATATTCCTTCCAAGCATTTACTTTCCTTTCACGCATTTACTTTGCTTTCAAGTTCAAGCATTTACTTTCCTGTCAAGTTCTTGCAATCTAATTTTCTCACAAGCTCTTGTAATCTACTCTTTCTTTCAAGTTCTTGCAATTTACTTTTTGTCAAGCACTTTTACTTTCAAGCATTTAACTTAATCAATCCTTAAGAGGTTCAATTTATCTTAGGCTCATAGGGGTTCAAATAAACTAGTTTAATTAGGACACCTTCAACTGTCTCAACTTTGCTATCAAAAAGGGATCTTGTGGAGGCGGCAGGGGGTGCTAGTTCAGGGATGGTCTCATGACACTAGGTGTCCCCCTTGTTGAGCACCCTTGTTTCCCAAATTGACCTGTGGAGCTAGGGTAAGGCCTTGTTTGCTTTACTTATTGAGCAGCCAACGATCCTTTTGGTACAAGCGGGAGAGTTTTAGGGAAGTCACCTAGTTTAGGATTCAACTTCACTTAATCAATCTAACTAATCTAAAATTTATCCAAGTAACCTATGGTTTAACTTCATAATCTACTTTTATGGTTCATGCTCTTTATTTCTGCAATTACTTTCACTATAAGTCATCTTTCAAGCAATTTATTGAGCATTGTGGATTGTTGAACTCTTGAGCTTAGGAGTTGCACATCTTTTGCCCGTGGAGGCTTCTTTTCATGCTTTATCTCTTTTCCTTTGAAGTTGCGCACTTTTAGCCCGTGGAGGTTCTTTTGTTGTTTTTTCATCTCTTTAAGTTGTGCATTGGAGCCATTGGATCAACCCCATTGAAGTTGCGCACCTCTGGGGCACTTTATTGTTTGGGTTTGTTTGGTTGTGTTGTGTTGTGGATGCTATCTTGAGTTATCTTTCTCCTTCCCTGCACAATCAAATCGAGTTAGTTCAATTGTTGCTTTGCTAGAAGTTGGATCCAATAAGTGCTTGTTTCTCTCATTTGTCAATAGTTTTATATTGTTGTATCATTGACTTATTCTTTGCATTCTTATTTGTGTTGATGGTTTCTTGTATCTAGTTCGATTGTTAAGTTTTGTAAAGTAATTCTTTTGTATCTAATTGTAAACTTTTGTAAAGTTCTTCTTTCTAATCTTTTGTAACTTTAGTTGACCCCTTTGCCCAAGCACTAGTCTTAGTTGTCTTAGGGAAAGACTTGTCTTTGCATTGAAAGTTTTGCACTTGCATTGTTTGCCTCTCATATAAGCTAGTTTCCCCCAACCTTAACAAATTAAAACTAACTCTTAGAATAAATCTTTTAACTCACATAGTAACTAGGCTCTACCCCCCTTGGCTTCCATAGGAGTAAGCCTAGACGGAGGAAGTTCAAGTCGAGGTGACAATGGGCTTGAACTTAGGCATTGTGCCTCCAAGGACACACTAAGTGGATTGGACTTAGTCCATGTTTGCAAGTGTGTATAAGGACGACAACAAGGCGCAAACATGTAACATGCAACCCCAGAACATGGACTTTATCAAGAAGGTTAAGAAACTGACCATCCCTTCTTTCGACGGTTCGTCTAGGTGTTCAACTTAGGCATGGGTTCAAAAGCTTGATACCTATTTCAAGCTTAACCCGATGACAGAGTCAGAAGCTATAAGCTTCGCTTCCTTGCACTTGGAGGGGGAAGCACACGAGTGGTGCTACCATGGACTGGTGACCTTGGGTCACAATCATATCACATCCTACTTGGAGTTCACAGAATGACTGATGGAGAGATTTGATTGGAGGGATCCAAAACTTCATTTCAGAGACCTGACACAACTGCTGTAGACCGGATCGGTCGAGGCCTTCATTACAGAGCTTTAGAGGAAAGCAGTAGCGATGTCTGATATATCTGAGCACAGGTTGGTGATGCTTTTTACTAAGGCACTAATAGGTCCATTGAGAGGCTAGGTAAAGGCCTTCAAGCTTCGCACCCTACAGGATGCCATATTGTGCACGAGAGATATGGGAGACTTAGTGCATAAAACAAAGACCTTCACCAAACCCTTTGTTCCACAGAAAGACAAGGATGAGAGAAATCCTCCAAGGGAGTGGAAAGGAAAAACCAAACTGAATGATGAGATCAGGAGGGAGCTCACGAGGAAGCAATTGTGCTTCAACTGTAGGGATCCGTGGGTCCTAGGACACAGATGCTTGGGCAAGGGATAGATACACTACACTGAGGTGGCATCGAAAAATGAGGAGTAGTAGATCAGCTCCACATCAGATAGTGGCTCAGAGGAGGAGCATATGCATGAGGGGCAACCTCCAAAGAAACCTTAGCTGCAGACAGAAATGTAGTCAGGTGGGACGACAAAACCACAAGTACCAGTGAAGGGTGGAACCATAGCTACCCTTGCAGGAGTTCCCATGTATGACACCATTAGGCTCAAGGGCCTCATTCAAGGACAACTGATCATAGCATTGGTGGATGGTGGGGCAACCCACAACTTTGTAGGTGCATCTTAGTAGCCAGGAGGGGGTTACAGACTGAGGAGTTTGAGGGATTCACTATAGCAGTGGCATATGGGTACAATATGACGTGCTTGGACATGGTACTGGATCTAGAGGTTAAACTAGGAAACTACACCGTGACACACTTTCTATGTAGTTGATTTATTTAATACTGATGCAGTAATGAGCATTCATTGGCTATACTCATTGGGTGAGGTTGGGTTCAATTACCAAATCCTAACAATGAGCTTCAAAGATACAAAGGGGTCAAAGGTGGTGTTGAGGGGCATGTCTACAGGAGCACCCAGGACAGTGTCGACAAATAGGATGGAGAGGATTTTCAGGCATGGAGATGTGGCATATGCTGTCGAGTGTTTGATCACCACTAGGAGGGATTCCGATGACATACAATATTATTATCTTGAGAACAAGGAAATTTTGAGTCAGTATGAACCAATATTTGGGCCGAAACCACCAGGGTGTCCACCAGACAGAGGATTTGAGCATACTATTGAGTTAGAGGTGGGGGCAACACCAATGATCATCGCACCTTACAAATATCCCAAAAGATTCAAATACGAGATTGAGAAAGCAATCAAGGAATTGCTTGCAATGGGGTGCATCAGGCCTAGCACTAGTCCGTTTGCTTCATCAATTGTCTTGGTCTTGAAGAAGGACGACACACTGAGGATGTGCATAGATTATCAGGCACTTAGTAAGAAGACTATAAAAAACAGGTACCCCATTCCGCGCATAGACAAGTTGATGGATGAGCTACATGGGGCAATATTCTTTACCAAGATAGATCTTTGCTCAGGTTGCCATCAGATCAACATTAGAGAGAAGGACATTGAAAGAACAACATTCAGGAGCCATTTTGGGCACTTTGAGTTCTTGGTCATGCCTTTTGGGTTGACCAATGCATCGACTACCTTCCAGTCCTATATGAACCACATTTTCAGGGGACAATTGTAGAAGTATCTGTTAGTATTCTTTGATGACATCCTGTTATACAGTAGGACCCAGGAAGAACACTTGACACATTTGGATGAGGTTCTGAGCATTATGCAGTCATAGTCATTATATGCCAAAGAATCCAAGTGTGAATTCGGCATGAGGGAACTTTTGTACGTAGGCACCATCATCAACGAGCAGGAGGTTCAGGTACATCAGGAAAAGATCAGGGCCATTTTGGATTGGATGACACCCAAGAATATCACAGAGTGGAGGGGATTCTTTAGGTTGTGCAGTTATTGCAGGAGGTTCGTGAGAGGGTTCTCATAGTTGGGGGCACCGATCATCGATTTGACGAAGAAAGGGGCTTTCCATTGGACCAAGGCATCACATAACACTTTTGAGAAGATGAAGGAGGTCATGAGCACATGCCTAGTTCTAGCACTTCTTGACTTTTCAAAGCCCTTTGTATTGGAGTGCGATGCATCATGAGAGGGGATTGGAGTAGTATTGATGTAGGGAGGTCACACCATAGTCTTTGAGAGCAGGAAGCTCAGCGAGTCAGAGAGACTCTACTCTATCTACGACAAAGAAATGCTGGCTATCATGCACACCTTGACAAAATTTAGACAATACTTAGTTGGCATCAGATTCGTGGTGAAAACCGATCACAATAGTTTGAAGTATTTCTTGGATCAGAAAGACCTCAATGAGAGACAACAAAAATGGGTTTCAAAGATCCAAGCTTTTGAATTTGACATTGAGTATGTTAAAGGCAAGAAGAATATCGTAGCAAATGCTTTATCCAGGAAGCCAAACGAGTTGTTCGATGATGGGCATATCTACAGATTGGAAGGCACACTTGCTAATTGAGTATTCCAAATACAAATTTGCTTGTGAGGTAATGGATGGGCAAGTGATAGATAAGAGATACCGGGTACTGGACAATGTCATTTTCTACAAAGACTGGATCTACTTAGTTTCAAAATCTATAGTGAAGGAAAAGATTTTGAAGGCTAGTGACGATTCATCCTTATTAGGACATCAAGGGTACTTCAAGACTTACAGGCAGATTAGGGAGAGATTCTCATGGAAGGGGTCTCAAGGATGATGTACTGAGACACATCCGAGAGTGTGTGACTTGTCAGCAGAACAAGTCCGAGCAGACACACCCGAAAGGGTTACTTTAGCCTCTACCCATTCCGGAGCAGAAATGTGAGAGCATTTCCATGGACTTCATCACAGGACTACCTAGGGTGCAACATAGGGACTGGATTTTTGTGGTGGTTGACAAACTGACCAAGTTTTTGCACTTCTTTGCCATACCCACTGAGTATAAGGCCACCCAAGTGGCAGAGTTATTCTTCAGAGAGATCTTCAGATTGCATGGGTTGCCCCGACAGATAGTTAGCGACAGAGATGGACGCTTCATCAACACATTCTGGCAGGAGTTGTTCAGGCTAGTGGGCGCAGAGTTGGCTACAATTACCAGTTACCATCCACAGACCGAAAGGAAGACGAAGATAGTTAATAAATGGGTGGAACGGTACCTAAGGAACTATGTAGGGGGACAACAATGCACGTGGGTAAAGTGGCTTCATCTGGGGGAGTACTGTTGCAACATGACATATCACATGTCCATCAGGATGACACCTTTTAGAGCCTTGTACGAATATGATGCACCATCATTCATGGAGACGGTATTTGGGGACAGTAGGGCTCCGGGAGCCAAAGATTGGATAGTGGAGAGCCAAAAAATTCTCAAAACAGTGAAGGAAAATCTACGGGCAACACAAAACCAATAGAAGATATATGTAGATAGACAGAGAGTAGAGCACAGTTTTGAGGTGGGTGATTTGGTTTTTCTGAGACTTCAGCCGTACAAACAATCTTCCATGAAGAAGACAGGGGAAGAAAAACTGAAACCCCAGTTCTATGGGCCTTACAGAATCACTCAAAGGATAAGCGAGGTGTCCTACGAGTTAGAGCTACCAGAGGGTAGTAAGATTCACAACGTGTTCCACGTTTCTTGCCTCAAGAAGATAGTGGGACAACAAATTACTACTTCAGAGGAGTTACCACCATTGGACGAGGAGGGTTAGTTGGAGCTGGTGCCAGAGGAGGTTTTGGAGCACAGAGAGTGTAGGTTGAGGAGTCGAGTTATCAGGGAGTGCCTTGTCAGATGGAGGGGACTTCTAGTGGAGGATGCTACATGGGAGGGAGAGCAAATATTACAACACCCAGGTTTGATGTTGCTTGAGGACAAGCAATCTCGAGAAGGGAGGACTGTAATGTCCCTTTCCCAGTGATGATCTCTACTGAGAGTGACTTAGTAGTCTATATGTTCCCGTGGACTATAGTCGAGATAAAAAGGGGAATAACACCTCTAATTAATTTCATTTCGCCAAAGTCTAACCTGAAAGTGACATTAAGGAGGAAAAATGAGGTAAAAGGGTGTTTAAGTGACTTAATTGATCATTGAGGTGAAACTTAGGAAACAAAGTCACTTAAGTGATAAAGTGAATGTCTAATTAGAACAAAAAGGGGGTTAAATGACTTAAGTGAACATTAAATAAGTGAATAGAGAATTAGACGAGAGGAGGTATAAAGGGAAGAAAGTCGACCTAATTTTTCATTATGATGATTTGAGAATTAGAAACAGGTTCCAGAGTGAAGAAAGTCGACCTTCTATTGTTTTGTGGATTTCTGGAGGAAACCACCACCCATGACAGGTTTCAGTGTTGAGAGACATGCCCTAGCCGTCAGAAGTACCATCCAAGTTCTTCATTGATCTTCATCTTCAACATACAACATCAGGTAGAGGCAGCGCAAGATAGTGCACACTTATCCAGTGACAACGTGAGGGTTTGAGGCAGAGATTCGGCATAAATGGGTCTCTAGGCCCAACCAAGACAGAGAAGCTCATATCCTTCCGACCCATTGGAGAGGAGGCCAAGGCGCTTCCATTGAGACAATTATCACATCATTCCGCTGGGTAATTCTTCAAAAACGTGCCATCCAACCGAGGAAGTGTGCAAGGGTTGAGGTAGTCCATCTGGGGTTCCGACAGTTCAACAGAGGCCCAATATTTCAACTAGCAAGGAGGGGAAGTGTGCTAGGGACTAGGGCGACCCATCTGGGGTAGTTTTCAGGACGATCATACGAGTATAGCCACCAGGGCGAGTTTTCTATTCTCCAACCACAGTTGTCGTGTGTATTTTTGGTTGCGTGCAACAGATCCATCCGTGCATGCAGTTGATCCACATTGCCGATCATAGATCTATTCATTCCTCTTTGATACAGGTATTTTCTTATTTGTTTTGCATTGTATTCCAGCTAAGATCATCTCCTTACGATCTAGCTGAGGTTATTCTCTTTAGTTTCTGCATGCTATGATGTAATTTTTGTTATTTCAATTAATTCAAGATATTGAGTTGTTCCTGGCTCCAAAACAATTGTATGCATGATATAAACCAATGTTACCAGAACCAGGTCGGAACCGTAAAACCGGTCGGTCCGACTGGGTCACTGGCAAAATTGGTTCAAACCAGTGATTCAAACCGCTCATGATCGGTTCCGTACTGAACCGTTTTTTTTTTCAAACCAATGTTACCAGAACCGGACCGGAACCGGTAAAGCCGGTCGATCCGAACGGGTCACTAGAAAAACTGGTGATTCAAACCGCTCATGACCGATTCTGTACAGCCGCCGTATCGACGGAAAATTGAGCAGATTTGCAAATTTAAAAAAAAAAAAAAAATGGGCACACAATGGAAGGTTCTAGTCTTAGTCTGAGTCCGAGTCTGAGTTCTCTTAGTCTGAGTCCTCTAAGTCTGAGTTTCAGTATGTAGATTCAGATTATTGGATTGTGTAGTCTCTAGTCTAGACTCTAGAGTTATTTTTAGAGACTTTTTGATGATGTGTTTTGATTCAGAGATTCATATGACTATGGAGTGCACTTACACTTAGTGCTATTTTGGTTTTATACAGTGCACTGTTACTTGTTCTATATATATGAGAAACTTTGCAAATTTGTGTATAATGGTTTGGATTCACATGGATGCACATGAATATGTATTTTTTTTTCAAAATTTGAATATTATATGTATTTTTTAGTGACTGGTTTTTTGATCCGTTTTTTTTCCGGTTCCGATTCGATTCCGGTTTTTTTGGTCAATTGGTTCGACGACCGGTCCAGTTCTTGTAACTTTGATATAAACATATAAACACCACAAAAACGCAGCCAAAAACCTTTTAAAACTCGGTCAGAAACCTCAGCGTATCAGATCTGCAGCTAGATCACCAGCATTGGCAGTAAATATCCAGATCCGAGGGGTTTGGGATATTTCACACATCAGGCCACATGAAAGCTCTTCAAGCCAGGGTGCACCTCCCAAGTCTCTTCTAAACCCTATAGCACCTCTTCTCTCCTTCACGTGAGCGCTGTAATACTAAATGACCCTTTTCTTCTTGAAGATGGGCCTTATATGTCTTTTTCAGAATTTAGTTAGGGCCAATTTCATCAACAATAAATGCAACCTTCAAAAGGATTTTTCTCTGAAACTGAAACCCTTCTTATTAGGTCTGAACTCATCAACAATTAATGTAATGCTCAATTCATCATTCCAAGTGTATGTTGCTTCCTTTATGCTTGGGTATTCCTCCATGAGGGTCCTTTATTACGTCCTTCTTGTTTCCAGTATACCATTGAAGCAGACTTTGACCATGTCAATGGGTTTTTAGGCTCACCTCAGCAAGGGTGTTCTCAAATTTGCACATCAAAATCCAAGTGGTAACAGTTTATGTACTTGTGTGGATTTGTTTTGACAAAAGTAACTTTTCTAGTGATAGTGCAACAATTGATTTACCTACATCCCTAAATAGTAAACATTATTACAAATTAAGGAGATATAGAAATCCACCCTAAAAAGTGAGAATGTAGTCATTGATACAATTCCAACCTTGGGATCAAAGTTTGGATGCTTCTTGACATTTGTCTTACATGTAATTTTATGTGCTTAATAGAGCATATTCTTGACTGTTCTTGTCAATTTCTAATTGAATTTTCAAGATTATTGTAAGTACTTAGAATATGTAAATCCCACAGGTTTCCAATACACATGGATTAGATGGGGTCACTTGAAAGTGGATTTGCCAACAGGTTATCACTAGCTAGAGTTATTGGAGTTAGAACACACTTGTATACAATATGAGTTTGGAAATCATGGGTGGATTTACAGAGGGTACTGATAATTTCTTTATTTCAAGCCATGGTGGTTTCCTTTCATTCTTTGTCAATTTGCATTGTGCAAATACTCTGGTAATGGGTGTAAATTGCACAACAGTTGTTAGAACATTCCAGAAGTGAATGTTGATATACTTAATGAAACTTGGGCTTGATATCAGATGACAGAAAGCACTTATGGGTGGCCTATGAAGATCCTAGTGCATGTTAAGGCTTATTCAAAGAGATCTGCAACTAAGGACATCAAAAGGATGTTGTCCCCAGAAATTGCTTCACAAGTTGTTTTATATGTTTATATTTCTGAATAAATGTTCTAACCATCACCCTGTTTTAAATGTTTGGGCTATTGTCAAAAGAATTTCCCTCAAACTGCATCAGCAACCATGTAAAGTTTGTGTTGATTCTTGAATGAATTAAAAGAGCATGATATTTGTATGGTTTCCCTTGACAACCAATTGTTTGATCATTCTAAATTGAGCTCTTATTGATGAACATGTAATCCATATTCATGCTGTATGTGATAGAAGTTCAATTCTCATACTGTCAAAACATTGCAGATTAAGGACTCAGTTGATGAGGATGGAGTATTGAGAGTGGTCCAGAATTTCACTTTTGATGTTAAAGATCCAGAGGTATGACCATGGTGTTTTCTAATAGTTCGGGAGGGCAGAACTACCTCAATGTTTTTTCAGTCAGAACTGTTTCCAGAAGATTCTTCAAAACAATTATGCTATAAGAACTCCCTTAACCATTCATATCTCTATTTTGCATCACAGAGTGCCCAGTTAACAGTACAAGTTTATGGCAAGGGCTTGCTTGGATATGACAAGCTTATTGGAACATGCCAACACATGCCCGTAAAGTTGTTTCTGGAGGAAAATAATGGTATAGTACTTCCTTTCTTTCCTGACACTGAATCCACAACATTCTTTATATCTTACAGTAATTTTTGATTGGTGTACATAACTCAATATTTGGAATTGATTTGAGGAATGAAACTTTTTTTCGTTCAGGTTTTAGTGAAGCGGAAGGGAAGTGGTATGATCTTTACACAAAAGATGGAAAAAAAAAGGTTCCAGGGAAGGTGTGATCCTTTTGGTTTTCATATCTATCTATTAGTAATCAGCCATTTTATAAAGCTATTTGTACTGTGTACTATGTACTGATGTGGTCATTATATCTTTATTCTGTTAAAAATGAATTCAAAACTTCCATGATTATTTGCCTGCTTGTATTAATGGGAATCGACAAATGCACAAATTACTATTTTGCATTAATTTTGATTGGAAGCTTCATATACAAGTGTTCTCTTTTGTTTCTTGACTGATTAGCCTCCTTTGATGCCAGATTTTGATGAACATTGTGGCAGGCATAGCTGAACCTGAACAAAAGATATGTCTGTTTGTGGGAACCTGGAATGTTGGAAATTCCAGGCCGGTAAGGTTTAGATAGGAGTCTCTCTTTTTATGACTTTGGAAATTGTATACTTTGATTGCAAGTAAGTAGTACTGTGATCACATAACATGAAGCAGATTTATGCAATTTGAAAATTGAAAATCATAGTTGCATTTTGTAAATTTAGTCTGCAATTGTAACATATTTCCTAGATTCAACTTTTGTTCCTGAAGAATAGATAGATGTTTTCTGACATGTTTTCAGTCCTAGTGGTCCTTAACAAATTTAGATAGGTGCTATTCAATTAAACATGCAACTTATTTTACTATTTATCAAAATTGAAATGATGGTCACTGAAAGCATGAGATAATGAAAAGTGCAGAGATTGGGAGACATGAAAAAAATAAATATGTAAATATGACCAATGGGGAAAGAGCTGAATTATGTATGAAATTTTATGGAAGTATGGGTGTGAGGTAAATTCCAAAATTTTTAGGATTCAGGTATTCATCACATCATGGTTTAAAAAAAGAAGTGAACTAATTTGTGGACCATCATGAAAAATTGAAATTTAAAAATATAGTCTAGTAGAATAACTTATGCAATAGTATTCTAGAGGCATGTTCTACAGCCTTTAAAGTTTAAAGCTAATTTTAATTGTTCTTTTGTCATTTTCATTTATTATTTTGTATTTATTTGATTTCCTAGAGTTAGATTTGTCAAAAACCACACAAAAGTGATAGGATCCATTGTGGATTTCATCTTGGATCCATTTCCCTTGTTGAAAAGCTACACAAAAGTGATAGGATCTGTTGTCGATTTCATCTTGGATCCACAACTAAGATCAATGATTTTCCTAAGAAGTTCGAGAAGAAATTTTCTCTTGTGGCTTGTCTTTCAGGGAGTGGTAGTGCAACGTTTGGGGACATTGGAGCATGGTTTGTGGATAGTGGTTCATCTCGCCATATGACGGGAGTGAGGTCAATGTTCTTTAGTGTTTCAGAGACAGATTCAGACTGTCATGTGGGTTGTGGGACTTGTTATCCCCATTTTGTGGATAACTAAGGAGATTATGTCTCGAGGCCCTCGGGTTGTAGATATGGAGTGCCGAGAGACTACATGACCAACAATATCCTTTTGCACATATGGAGACCCTTCTCACCACCACAAAGGTCATAGATTTTCAGATGGCATCCACCACATGAGCTGGCTTCTGGAAGGCAGTGGGCCCTGCCCCATGAGATACAAGTCAATATTATGGTGAGCATCAATTCAATATTTGAGGCATTTAAGTATGTTGTATCTTATATTGCTTTAAATTTCACGATATATGCTTGGACATTATGCCTTTTGCCCTGCTTCACCTTGGTGGTTGACCTTGTGCCCTATTAAGTGGTCTTCCTTGGGGATGGTTTGTTACTAGGAACTCCCTTTAAGAGCCATTGTACCGTTCTCGACCATACTTACCACTTTCCATCACTATTTCCCCCCATCTCCTTATCTCTTGGGATTTTAGGGTGTATTGACCCAAGAAGGGGTTGTCCCTCATTCTATGGGAAGAAGGGGTTGAAGGCCCAGAGGGATTGATGTTGGGTAAAAGATAAAAGCCTATGTATGAACCTTCTAGATGCTTCATCCAGGGATCACCCAAGAAAACAATGAAACACTTATCTTTTGAGAAAAGGGGGAACCACAAGAAATATGATTAAGAATGCTTAAAAGGTTAGTTGGAGGATAGGAGGTCTCATCACGACCTATCATGTCCATGAATATCTAGTGGTATGACATTACCATCATTTGGTCACCAAGCCAGGGTAATGGCTCTTAGTTGCATGGCTGAGAGAAAGGGGGTCTCATCACGAGCCAACCTTCTCATTTTCGCTAGGTATTTGTGGGTGACACTGTCATTATCTAGACCATGCCAGGGCAGTGGCCTTTAATCTATCCTTAATTTTATGAAAGAAACAAAGAATGGAAAAACAATGGGCTTGGAAAAAGTGCATTGCAAACGAAGGTACCACACACCCTCTACAAAGGCACCCATGAATGAGACACTACGACCCCTTGTATGTCATGAACCCCATGTCCATTGAGTTTTGACTCTTAACCACTTCACCCACTTTACATGACTTATAGAGGGATCTCTTGGAAACTCTCCTTGACCAAGGGCAAGATCTACCCAATAGGACACCTCGTCAACCCTCCCATATTCAAGCTTGACAAATTGCATAATGTCTTTGAGCACTTAATTGTTTGATATAGTAATCTTTGATGCACATGCTTAGGTGGCTCATTTATTGATTGGATTCACTTATCATGATGACATGACTTGAGATCCTTGGAGGGCGTGCTTATTTGTCTTTGTAGGACCTAGTTGGTGGACAATTTTGGAATAATAAGCCTAGCTTGGGATTCCATGGGGCTTGAAGCCCACAAGTGGATGCTAAGGGCCCGCATGCTGGATGAGACAGATCAAACATTGAAGCCCTAGAAGATGACTTGGACGACATAACCTAGCTCCCACATGTCAAACATTTTGCCTAGGAGAGACAAACGCCACCTTTAGAGGCATGACGTCACCTAAGGGGGTTAGGGTTTGGTGGTGAGGTTGACATGCATTGGAAAATCCCTTGTCTTGACCAACACTTCGTTCCAACAAGAAAATGGTGTCTCCCTCACCCCTAGTGCACCCCTCAACAGAAAATTCGCCCAGCTCTTCAATTGGATTGAGTATGGATTGGATCCATTGGGAAATGCCAAGGAAAAATTACCATTGATGTTCCCAACAACTCTATGATGAGATATCTCTCATATCTCTCTCAAGGGAACCAAATTGAACCACTTCTCCCCAAGCAATGCGCCCTGCCCTGAATAAAATCCTCACTGGTGCGCCCCCTTGCCAAAACTGATGGCTGAAGTAACTCTGAACTGAATAGAACCTGAGCTAGAATGGTGAGGGATGAATCTTTCACCTCCTTGGCCAAGCCTGGATCAGGAAAGGTGGAATCTTTCACCATCGAGCTGATCTCTAGGGTTTGTTCAGTCAAAACCCTCAAAACCCCCAAGTATCATGGGCTCTCTAGCAAGAAGCCAAATATCAAAATGGTAATCAACCTAATGAGAGAATAAAGGCCCCTATCTCTCTTTTATCTCCCATGTTCACCTTTTCTCTCCAAGTGACTTTTACTTTATTTTATTATTCTTTAATTAAATCACTTTATTAATTAATTAGCCTTTTTGCCTCTAAAAAGTGATTTATTCATCCCTATGGATTCTCCGGCCACTGAAAATCACTTCCCATCATCTAATCCTGTAGGGCTCTTCCTCCCGATTCCGATGAGCTATTACACTAAGAGGTTTCTCCAAGTATTATGCCCAAAATGACCTTAGTGAAATTAATTAAATTATGACCCATAATAACTCAAAATTACGGAAATCGTCGGCATGCAACGAAACCAAAGCCAAGCTGTGCAGAATGGATCCTGATGATGAAATATGATGAACGATGCAAGTCGAGCCCAATAAAACCCCTCAATAACTTCTGAACTTGCTGTCACCCCCATCTAGCTACTCTGGTAGGTGTAACACTCGCCAAGGAAAAATAGAATAGCGTAGCAGTGATATCTCGAAAAATAGTAAGGAGGTGGAGGATTTAATTTTTCGGTAACAAAATAAAGTCCAAAAATGGGGACATTACAAGAGCACAAACGAAAGGTCGTGAGCGGTCAGAGCGCATCAGTTCGGGTTAAAACAAATTAAGGGTTAAAGTTTCAACATTTAAAGGATAATACGGATTGCTTCACGCCATTCATTAATCGACCATTAACCTACGTGGAAGTGTTTTCACTCTAAGATAGATCTTAGTGCAAAGTCCAAGGTTTCGATCTGAAAGTTCTGAAGTGATAAAATACTTTGACGTATAGAATATCCAAGTTATAAGGTTTTCCTTTATTAAAGTTATATGCTCTATGTTGTCGTCCTAATACACACTTGCAAACATGAGCAAAGTCCAACTCACTTAGTGTGTCCTTGGAGGCAGAATGCCTAGGTTCACAGTCCACACTGTCACCTTGACTGGAACCACTTCCTTCTAGGCTTACTCCTAAGGAAGCCAAGGGGGGTAGACCCTAGTTACTAGATGTGATTTAACTTTGAAGTTCTAGGAGTTGGTTTTAATTTGTTAAAGGTTAAGGGGGAAACTAATCTATGATGCTAAAGCAGCAAATGAAAAGTGCAAGATTATTCAATGACAAGCAAACCCTTCCTTAAGTCAACTAAGACTAGTGCCTAAATGTTGGGCAAGGGGTCAACTAAGTTTTGAGGGGGTTCAATTACAAAAGATTACAAGTAAAACTAGATTACAACTATCCCACAACAAAGATACAATTACTTACACAAAGAATAAGAAATGCTACAAGGATACAAGATATACACAAGATACAAATGAACAAGATTAAAGGTGCCAAAGTGTGAGATTTAAGAGATATTTAAAGTTAAGATCAATCACATAAGGCCAAGCATGCCCCAATAGCACTTATTTTATTGGACTTCTTTTCAATCCCAACCACCAAAGCACTCAAGATTCAACAAGATGATGCCTCCCCAATGGGATACTCAACTTCTTTTTGAATCACACCACAAGAGCATAAGATAAGAGATGTAAATACTTGGAAACTCAATGCTTAAGAAATATAACATCTAGATATTCAAACCACAAGATGCATAAGCGATTGATAAAAGTAAATGTAATTGCAAGATAGACTTCTAAACAAACATCAACAGATATGCCAAATTAGAGATTGTCTAGGAGACTAAGTGGTTAGGAGTTGTTTAAAGATTAGATAAGTTTTATTTGCCCTCCCCCTAACTAAATGTTTGAACCTTAAACCTCCTCTTCCTATTGCCAAATGGTTGCCGGATGCTCAAGATAGTAAAGCAACGAGGCCCACCCTAGCTTTCACGGTCAACCCTGCAGTAAGAGTACTTCTTGAAGAGGACACACACCAGGTGCGCCACGAGACAGTCCCCTGCCACTACCCTCTGTTGTTTTCCTCAAACCYGTTTTAGATGGTGAAGATGGTGGAATTAGGTTGTCCTAGTTGGTCTAAAATGTTATTATGACTTATGGGTAAGTCTTAAGATGTGTTGTGAGTGTTTTAGATGACTTTTAGGAGCCCAAAAAGTATGATTTAAGCCCAAAACCGAAACTTAAAGTGACTGCTGTGAATGTGTTATAACTTATGAAATTGCAGCATGTAAACATATAAGAACTTGTAAATAGAAGCTGAAAAATAAAGAGACATTCACATCATCATTTGATAACCCATAGCATGTGTTAAGTATATGAAAATATGTGCCATGAAGAGGGCAATAACAACTTGCCAAAAGGAACAACACATGAGATTTAAACCATTTAAACACATAAGCTATTCCATGAAGAAAGCAAGCTAAAGACCTAAGTAATTGCTGAAAATAGAATCAACCATACACCATTTACTTGCTAAATGAGATGAGAACTTGGAAACACAAGAGGCTTGCGCAAAGTAAAAGAATTGCTCTAAGACATACTATTTGACCATGTGTGTATTATGCATGAGATATAAGAAACTTAAAGCAAGTAAAGATATGTGCCTCAAAAGCTTAGGCTACGATTTAGTGAATGTATGACAAAAACCATAAAAGATTGCAAATCATTTAACCATTAGCACATTATCACCACATCACTAATCTAGCCATATGATATTGGGGGTTACTCTCCCAAGGTGTAGGCAATTAAATCTTAAGCAAAACTTGAAAAAGGCAAACCACTCACAATGGCACAAGGTGGAGGTCAAGCCTACCAACATTGTGCCAAAGAGGGTTGTATAAGAAATACTAACACTTATTATTGCAGCCCTAGCCACACAACCTTGTCCTAATGACAAGTGGGGCAAAAGAATCAACAAATAAATGAAATAAGCTAAGTCCTAGCCCAAGGTTGGCTGAGCCAATCTCTCTCCCAAGGTGTAGGCAACAAATGCTTTGGAAAATATACTTACAATGACTGAAAATACACAATAGAATGAAAGCCTCAAGGGAACTTCCTGGGGGCTTGCTACAATGCTAGAAAATATGTGAGATAGAAGAGAGAAGTTACCCAACTAGTGAGGAAGTCTTTGAGGTGTTGTATGGGTGGATTTGAGCAGCATATCCCCTTGTTTTTGGTAAGAACCCGCAAAAACCAGCAAGCAAATGCTTGCTGGAAATGCTGCACAACACAACAAAGTCAAGAAAAATTTCTGTTTTTTATGCAGAAATTTTCCACAAAAAATCTCCAAGTGAAATGTAAAATTATTTGACCTATCTAAGATAGTTAGCTAACTGAAATATATGATGAAATGAAACAGAAATATAGGACTAAATGAACTAGGAGTTTATGTAGAGCTTGAGGGAAGACTCCTTCTTGAGGCTTTCCCAACAATCCCTTGAAATGAACCTGCAAAACTTAAGACAAATAGTGAAACATAGAGTAGATAATGTGTATGGATAAACTAACTATTTGAAATACTTCTACGAAACTAGCTACCCAACACAAATAAATCAGCAAGACTACTCTTTGCTAATCTACCCAAATAAACTATTTCATTCAAGATCTATTCAACACAACCCAAATGAACTCAAATACCACAATATCACCTCATGTGAAGAATGCAACCAGAATACTCTTGGTGATCCAAAAATCCTCCAAAGTTTTATTAATCCAAAGTGAGAGTGTTGCAGCAACAAGTTGCTCCAAGACTCTCAAGAGCATATGAGTGCAATGACAAGATGGCAAGAGCAAGAGAGTGGGGCGAAATTCTAGTATAGTAACACTAGCTCAAAGAATGGTGAGTGAATGAGTGAGGAGAGGCTCTATTTATACCTCAAAAGGCAAAGTGAAGGCACTTGGATGGATGCCAAGTGTTGCAAACACAAGCAAGGGAGTGAATCTCAAGGAGGGGGGCGCACCTCCTTAGGGTTTTGACTTGGATGAGTGAGGTGGAATGTGAGGTGGAGGGTGTGGGACCAAGAATAGGTGAGGTGGTAGGCTAGGAGGGGCGCACTACACATGGGAGGGGCCCACGAAACAAATAAATGGAGTTTCTAAAGTTTTATGGTGAAGGGGGG
Organism: Picea glauca; assembly: GCA_000966675.3. Taxonomy (NCBI): domain Eukaryota; kingdom Viridiplantae; phylum Streptophyta; class Pinopsida; order Pinales; family Pinaceae; genus Picea; species Picea glauca. Next base: position 613,207 of record JZKD02S1941893.1, read on the forward strand.
GTGCAAATCCCCCTAGGGGGTGTGGGTAAATGGGTGACTGCGTGTGCAAGGGGGTGAGTGAAGGTTAGAAAGTGGGTTGGGTAGGTTAGGAATGTCTCTTCTTGCCCTTTTCCATCTTTACATTACCCCATTAATTCAAATTTACAAAAAATGACATTTTGGCAATGTTATACTTAACAATTAAAATTGTTGTTTTAACTGACTGACACTCCGGGTGGAAAAATGCCTAGCAAAACTTGTCCGACTGAGCTGAAACTTGGTCCAAGGGTGTAGGGGGTGCCTTTCCATTTCTTTTGAGCACAAATACCCCTATCAAAAGCCCAAAGACCTAGTTTTTACAATAATTGCTCAAAAACAATTAATTAATTAAATAATTAAAATCCTAACCTTAGGAAAATTAATTAAATTTAATTAATTAAAAAAAAACCTATCTAGACTCGACGAAATTCCGCGAAACTTTCTATGATGTCTTGCATGGTCATTTACATCATTCCTAAACAATAGCTACCAGAGGATGAGACCATTAGAACGCCGTTCACCACTTTGGAGGAATTATTGGAAGTGTGAGGGAAAAACTCAAGGGAAATCAACCAGGCTGAAAAGCCCAATCGACAACCTGAGGATAAAAAACCCTCGGTGAAAAGAACTCTCCCAATGAAAACATCCCAAGGTACCTAACTATGATCCATGCAGACCTATTACATTATTAACCCACGCAGGGGTGCGAAAATTCCGTTTACAAAAATTTGTGCTGGAGGCATAAATTGCCCAGTAGAACCAAACCGTCTTCAACATATTAGCCTCTGATGATGCATATCTTCATGGCACATGGAGTTGACCCCCTAGTTGAATAGGCGGTCAACACTCTATTTATATAAATTAAAGCACTGAGATATAAAGTGACTAAGGGTTCCTATGCAAAATAAAAGACAATAAAACTTAAAAAAGTGGTGCACATATTAAGTTTTATAAGGATATTCATTCGGTTCATTATATTATATGACGTGGAAGCATACAAGGAAAACTTGTTTTAATTCATCAATATACTAATTGTGGAAATCACTATAATAAAGGATTACGTAAGTCTTTTTTTTTAACAACTTACCTTATTATATTGAATAGTAAAAAGGTAATCATATTTGAGAAAAAAACATCAATAAAAACGGGTATAAAATAGTATTTAAAAGTTAAAGGACAATTTAAAAAGTGTTTTAAGGTTCAAAGGTGATATAATAAAAAGGGGATAAAGGATTATTATTATATTATTAAAAGATGGAAGACATGGATTCTAGTGATAAAAAAAGGGAAGATTTTTTTATGTTCGATCAAAATATATTCTTCATGAGATATTAAAAGTTAAGGGCACCATTCACGAACATGATATCATCATCGCTATTTCTCCATTTAACAAGGAGAATTTTATAGACGTGGATATCGCTAGTCAATTACAAATTCTAGAATCAAGTATAGAGAAAATCAAACTTTGGAACAAAGATCAAATAAAAAATTTATCTTTAAGAATTGACAATTATATTTTTGTATCCATATTCATTGTTAAAAATGTATATCTAGAAGATGTTGACATAGTCTTAGGATTTAACTGGATGGGAACATTGGGTACGTTCCTTCTTAATGCACACTGTTGCCGCCTTATACACACCTTTGGGAGACGTGGAAGAAATCTTCAATCCACTCGGTGTGTCCTTGGGGGCAAGTGAGAGTTAAGGTGTTGTCACCTAATCCTCA
>JZKD02S1941893.1:617422-627488 GCA_000966675.3 Picea glauca
ACCAGGTGGTCTTTTAGACCGGCTGAATTTCTGAACTTCTAAATTTTGAACAATAATGTTCAATCTTTGGCGGCTCAGCGGAAATTCACCATAGTGCAACTTTGGTGGATAACACACACAATTTTTTTTGATCTTCTTCTATTAAAAGAAGAGAATAACATTACGAGACTTCACAATCGAATCATGTACAAAAGCTCCCTCATCAAAAAATATAGATGAAGAATTACCATATGGAAGTTTCGAAGATTTAGAAGGGGGAATCAAGAATTTGAACAAACTCCTTAACAACAAGGATAAAGAAATTATGCAAAACCAATAGAAATTAGAAAGCCAAGATTCAAAAGTCTATCAAATGCAACAACAAATAAAAGAGCTAGAACAACAGATTAACGACAAAGGAAGTACCCACAAGATAGAGATTGAAAATATCAATAATAAACTATCACACAACAACAATGAGATCATTTGTTTGAGAAATCATAATAAAAATCTTTTGACACAAATCAAGAAATTAAAGAATAAAAAGCAAGGTGATCAAAAGTTAGAACAAACTAATCAAGATTTCGAGAAGAAATTATTCGAAAAGGATGATGAAATTTGTCACCTTAAAAGTCATCATCAAGACTTGATCGAAAAAATTAAGAAGTTAGGAGATGAAAAAGAGTTGCATCAAAAAATGTCGCATAAAATCGTCAGTACAGGATCAATGGTCAACAAGGAAACTATAACTGATCCCATAAAGAAGATACCAAATACTGCCCAGACCTCAGAGAAGGGAACAAACACCGATCCAATTGAATTACCAAAAGCATCAAAAGCGAAAGAGAGATCCGACAAACAAGATCTAGAAGAAATTTGGGTACCTTATCATCATCCAAATCACAAGATTCGTTACAAATTACGACAAGGTCAAGAGGAATATAAACAATGTTCTTCTTACCAAGAAATAAACTACAACATTGAAAAAGAATGAAGACAAAATTGACAATGGAAATAAACTACAACATTGAAAAAGAACGAAGACAAAATTGACAATGGAAGCCTAACCAAACACTTCCAATGAAGATAGATTTGGGATGGATCACTCCTGAGAAGATGCAACATATTACTTTAGGAATTCAAAGATTATATCGTTTTGTTTCGTCAAGAACCACAACTACGAAAACAATAGATCATGAGAAGACAGTTCGAGCTAGAACAAAAGATAGGTCTTTCTCTAATCATGCTTTGAGGACAAAGCATTTTAAGGGGAAGGCAATGTAACATACAAATAATAATAATAATAATAAATAGTTATTAATTGTTTCAGGGACGCACCCTTTCACAGATGGTCACCATATGTGCCTTTAGGTTCTCTATATATTTGGCACATTCATCATTGTACATAATCTACCTATCTATCTCATTATATACATTCTTATTTAATATATTTTCTTGTCCAATATGGATTACAGTTATTTATCCCATTTATGATGGATATTTATCGTATGAATCAGATTTGGTTCTTTACATCATCCATACTAAGGGATTCCAAGTATGACACTCCACGTCTATATGGTATAGGGGAATTACATTCACTCTCCAAATTTTCATCAAAATCTTCTTCATCATGGGAAGATACTTTATCTAAATTCATTTGGTATTCTTGATTTCTAATAATAGATAAAGTAATTACTTCCTCAATTTCCACATCTTTATCTTCAAACCTTTCCAAAGGAGGACCCCAACACTTGAAGACTTTAATAAAATCCTCACAAGATGATATTGACCTAGGAGTAATGCCATTCTTTACCCAAACCTGTTTTCTTCCATCCAAGGAAAAGAAAAACAACTTGATCAAGATGTCTTCATGTGTTATTCCAATCTTCCAAACATATTCGAAAAATGACAAGATGTGTTGTGTAGCATGCAAGGGTTCATTGTCAAATTTTGGAACTCTTACCGCCTTATACACACTTGGGCTATCATGGAAGAAATCTTCAATCCACTTAGTGTGTCTTTGGGGGCAAGTCTCGAGTCAAGGTGCTATCACCTGATCCTCAACTCCTTTGTCTAGGCCATCTTGTAGCGAAGCCAAGGGGGGTAGTCCCTAACAAAAATACTAAGGTTCTTTAAACTATATTAAGCAAAATAACTACTTCTAGGAGTTTATTGAAAAATAAAACATATGCATTCAACACTTATCATTCATCATTTGAGATACTCATGTAAAGCATTTGTCCATAAAAGATACATGCATAAACCAAGTAGGATACAAGTTCTACAAGATATGATAAATTAGTTAGACAATCACACATGAATGACATATACTGCTCACATACATAAAGATAAATCCATAGTACCAGTGCCTTAAAAGTATCGTTGGCAGTTGTTGATCGCATGTTTTATTAAGATAAATTAAAGGTAGATTAATGAGAGATTGTGTGGCCTCTTTAGAGGCTACCTCTTTGTTTGGAAACTTGTGGAGAACTTACCGAAGCCCCAGGGCCTCACTAGTAAGTTCACTGAGGGTGTCGGATGTCCAACACAGGGAGAACCTAGATTTCAAAGTTCCCGTCTGACTTCATAGACCCCCCTTAGGCGTTTTCCCGCGCATTGAAGTAGAAACTATTGAGATTTCCCTAATTAAACTACTCTGCACAAACAATTCCGGTTCTAATGAATCCCAGGATCGAGCTAGGCTCGCAAGGGTTCAAAGCATACACCGGTAATTGCTGGGAAGGTTTATTTTAGCTTTGCAAAAAAGGAAATAAACTTTGAAAATTGCTTGAAATTGAAAATAAACTTTGCAAGATTTTATTGTTGATAGCAAAAAGTAAAATCTAAGCTAATCATGCATAAAGATTGAAATTACTTTTAAGCTTAAGTGCATGCAAGATTTGAGTGCTATGTGTGTTTAATTTCCTTATGCTTGTGTGTGTTTGTGATATCATATAATAAGACTTGCAAGGAAATAAAGCAAAGACAAGCGCACAACACACCAATCCCCCTAATGGGGATGAAGAAACTGGGCTCCAAGGGCCCGCTTTTATTAATCCTATTACAACGAGAACTGAGTTCTCTTTTCTCTTTTTGAACTTATAGACCCTTATAGAATGGATCAAACTAAAACAAACTATTACAAAAGGCTCTCTGAAGATCCTAGTCTTCAAGGGTTCCAACTTGGGATCAAATATCTTCACTTTAGCCTCAATTTTTCCATAGTTTCCCCTTGCTTTTTGATGGACCTGCTAAAAACCAGCAAAGAAAGTGATTAGAATATGATGAGAAACACTTTAAAAGACTAAACTAAAACTTGGAAAATCTTAACCAAAATTTCTGAATTTTTCCTTGAGCAAAAATGCAATTTTTTGGAGACTTTTCGATGCTTTAAATGAACCTAAACTAAGCTCTTTTAGGTGTTTCTGTTTTCTGTCCCAAAACAGCAAGCATAAAACCACTAATTAGCTTGATCTACAATGCAAAATAAAACAACTTTCTACTTAAGATTTAGATAAAAAATTATAGAAAATTGCAACAAAACTAGCTTAGATCTACTCTTTTAAATGAGAAAGTATTGAAACTAGATCTAAGACTTTATGCATGCAACAATAGATGCTAAAATTGATCTTTCAAAATACATCTAATTGACATGCAAGCAAAAAAAGAGGGAGGAAGAAGAAATTTTGTGATTTTGGGGGCCTTCGCTTGAGCGTGGAATTCTTTGGGCTATGGGGTCCCTTTGGTGTGAAGAAGAGGGAGGACGTCTTCTTTTGAACTCTTGGACAAACACTAGATGCAAACTAGCTCCTTTGCTTCTCCAATAACTGGATCCTGCATGCTACAAAAAACACTTGCAAATACCTGTAAACTTGGTGTTTCCTACACAAGAAACCTCAATTGCACATTAGTTTAAGAAAAAACAAGATATGCAATATAAGCATTCAAATATAGATAAACAAATGGATTAGAAAGCAAACAAGCTAAAGAATCCACTCCAATAAGATAACAGTATTCCTATGATTAGCCAAATTACACAATAGATACATGCAATAAATCAAAGCAACATCACCTCAAATTATGTCCAACATCCATCCACACATGAGCACCAAACACCAATAGATGACCTCCAAAGTCTTTTTATTTCAGTATAGAAAAGATATTACAACAATGTATAGCAAGGTCGCCCAAACTCCAACTAGCTAAAAGGAGAGGGGCCGCCTTCTATTTATTACAATCTGGGTGACAATTCCCATGAGAGAATGCGCTAGTGCATGAGGAGATGCGCAAGTGATGAGGGAGTGGTGCATAGAGTAAAGGGGAGATGGAGTGAGGTGATGTGAGGTGGAGTGCAATGAAATGAGAGTGAATAGGAGTGAGGTGGAGTGTGAGTGTAGTGTGAGGGTGAGTTCCAACTTTGGGATGTGCGCCCTCTCTCCCAAATGCGCCACCTAGCATGAGTGGGTCGAGTCCTATCTTTGGGATCATCTCCCATGTACACATCACTAAACAAGTCACCTTCCTCTTTAGTGAACTCGTCGAAGCTCTAAGTTGATTGAAAACTAAGGAAAAATGTGTCCCCCACATGTTTCCTAACTTTTAGTATTTCTCTTAAAATTTAGGGAATTTAATTAAATGACGCTTTTCTGTCTTTTTTCGAGATAAATACATTTGAGTGATTAAAATCACTTTTTTTGCCTAGACAGAAGGGTAACAGGGGTCTAAAGGGTGCTCTGGCTTAGAAAACGAGCACAAACTTGGCATCTGACAATGATTGATGCCATATTTTTACAATTTATTGACTTTACATTCAAAAATCCTCGTTTTTGCGGGAAAATTATTATTTGACTAAAACATTAAAAAAAACCTATCGGGACCTAGCACAATTTCCATATGACTCAATAGACATGACCTAGCATGAACTTATATACATTTAGACACTAGACATTGGTTATACCATGCCAAGGTCTAACCACCAACACATACTCCAACTTTTGAGTCAGTCTTGAGTGAAAAAACTTAGAAATTATTAATCGCTCACTAAGGTAGGCAAAAAAATAATTAACAAGTGAAAAAAAACACTCTAGAGTACATGCTTGTACCCAGGTCTTAGGTGGCCAATAGTCTTTTACAACTTTCATGCTCAAGTCATTTATTACAACGCCTCAGAGGGATGAAAATGCGGAAAAAGGTGGTCTTTAAAAGATCTACTGAATCTGTGAACTCTGACTTCTGAGCATCTGTCTGCTCAACCTCTGACAACTCATTTTCAAATCCAGCTAGTGCAACTCGGTGGATAACAAGAACATTTATTATTCATGCTAAAGGTATAGGATTAGGATATCTCTCCATTCTTCTAATGTTAAAGAAAGGAAAATTTTCATGGAACTCCCAAGGTGCCATTTTCAACCAACTTAAACCCAAAGTGGAGTCACCAAGGTGAATAATCAAATGCCAACATGGTGTAATGTCCCCATTTTTGGATTCCCTTATTATGCAGCTAGAGTTACTTCAAGAGGCTTGAGTCATCCAGGTCAGAGGGGTGAGACTAGGTCATCAGTGAGCCCAAAAGGTTTGGAGGAGTTTTATGGGGCCTAACTTAGTTTATTTACCATTATTCATCATCATGAACATTTCCGCACAACTTGTTCTTGGTGGAGTATGAAGGATAAACTCCTACTTGTGATATTTAATGAATGCATTGTAATATGTTAATGAGGTAGACTATGCATAAAAGTCTACATATGGAGCAATGATGAGTACAAAAGAGAGAAGTTAGGGATGAGGATATCATAGAATCAATTGAGAGGTTTAGGGAAATATTATTGGAGATAGTTATGGAGATGGTTGAATAAAACATCTTGTAATGACATGTTTGTTATAGTCACCTAACGCTACATAAAGGGACCTATTGTACAATAGAAACATACACAGAATATCATCGTGTCTTCTTTTGTTTGAAAAGTATGTTTATTATCATTTTCAAACCATGCTTGCCTCTTAATTATAAAAATATATAAGTTGAGTAAATGAATGGGAAATAAAATAGTGTTGATTTTTTAGATGCTAAACTTTAAAGTGTTTAGTCACCTAAAGCTACAGAAAGGTACCTATTGTACAATAGAAACATACACGAAATATCATAGTGTCTTCTTTTGTTTGGAAAGTATGTTTATTATCATTTTCAAACCATGCTTGCCTATTAATTCTAAAAATATATAAGTTGAGTAAATGAACAGGAAATAAAGTAGTGTTGATTTTTTGGATGCTAAACTTTAAAGAGTTCAAATTTGTTGAAAAATATTTCAATTTTTTATAGCCTATACAAATTTCACCCAAAAGCTATTATGAAGTGTGTCACATCTGAACTCTTAATGAAATTTTAAATGGACATGCTAATTGAATGAAATGTCTCGACTTATGTCTTTGCAGCCACAGGACCTATTTGCGTGGATTCCGATGACTACTGCTTATGAAATAGTGGTTGTTGGCACACAGGTAAGTTTTCAAAGCTCTAGAATGAATCAATCAATTTGGATTCATGATGACTTAATTTTGCTACAGTCTTACTAATTGGGATTATAGGGGCTACAATGGAATGTATCTGAAGCATTTATCCTTGGAGGTTTGGTTTTAGAATTATGTCGCAGATTGTCATTCTCCCTAAGATATCTAATAGGTTACTATTAAAAAGATGGGATCTATTCAACTTCAAAGTAAGTTACTTTTGGTGATGCTTTAAGGAGTTATATGCCTTTACATCAAACAAATTGCTATGACTCAAACAACATAGCTTACTAAACCATGCTTATTGTAAAATGTTTAAAAGATTCACTAAAATTGTCAATGCTTTGTATACGTTCCTATAGATTACAAATTCATATCAAGTAATTATAGACAACCAGTGTCTGTGATGTCTCGTTCCTAAGAGTAGGCCAGTAGGGAGTGACTTAGTAGTCTATTTGTTCCCGAAGACTATAGTCAGGCACAAACAGGGAACAAGAGGAGAAATAATGGTGAATAAGTGGCTAAACAATGAATTAAGCCAAAAAGCATAGGAAAAGTCACTTAAGCTAAAGTCAACGGAGAAATAGAAGAAAAATGTGTTGAGGGGGAGACTTAATTAATTACTCACTCACCTTAGGAGGAAAAGCGCCTAGCTTAAGTGATGTCAACGAAGAATTAGAACGGGAAAAAATTCCTCATTATGTTATGATTTGATGTTGAGAATAGTTTCCAGAGGAGGAAATCGACCTCTTTGATGTTTTGTGGATTTCTAGAGGAAACCACCAGATAGATTGGTTTCGGTGTTGGAAGACACACCCTAGCCTATTGGAGATACCATCCAGGTATTTCACTGTGCCAATTCAGGAGTATTCAGATCTATTGCAGAGATTACATAGTGCATCCAGTGAGGGCGCAAGGGTTAGAGAGGGTTTTGTGTAGCTGCGCGAGACCAGGGATTATCTCACCGATTCCTCTCGACCCAATTGAGGATCAGCCAATGCGCTTCTTTTGAGCCACCAATCATTAGATTTTGACGGTGGAATCTACTAGGGCACATCAGACAGCTAGGAAGTGCACAACTCTTGAGGAGGGATGTTTGGGGTTCTAGGAGGTTTTTCGGATCAGATCAGAGGAAACCCTTCCGACCCATTACAGAGGAGGCCAGAGTGCACATTTCGAGACAATTATCATTGGATTCCGTCGGTCGAATCACTAGGGCGCACTCACAGAGCCTAGGAGATGCGCAACCCCCCAAGTGATGTCATCCGGAGCTTCAAGGGTCAGATCTTCAGTTCGATAGTTATCGGGAGGTGCCTAGGGACCAGGGCGCTCAGTTTGGGACAGTTTCCAGGCGGATCTGTCGAGTATAGCCACTAGGGCGAGTTTTCCATCATTTGCAGCAGTTGCCGTGATTTTCCGAAACTGCATTTTGGCGATCTATTCGTGCTTATGCAAATCTATCCATATCTTCTATTCACAGGTATTTTGTATTAGTCGCATTGTATTCCAGTGACGATCCATTAGATCTAACTGATGATTATTTCTATGCTTTCCGCATTTCAGTTGTATTTCCTGTTTTTTTCCATATAATATTGAGATTGTGTTGGTTCATTACTTCGCATGCTTCATATATATGTCCAAACCTTATTTGTATGACACACACATGCGAAAATCACCAAGCATGTTAAACAATTAACTAAAATGCATCCAGAAACCCCCAGAGTATCAGACCCCAGAGTCAGAATACTAGTTCAGCAGTGGATATCCAGATCCTCTGGATTTGGGATATTTCAGTGTCTATCTTAGCACCATTTCAACAACTATGGTATGGTTTGTTCGATATGTGAAGGATGTCTCTTAGTGTATTATTCTAAGAGAATAGTCTTAATGGTTGTTAGCACAAATTTTTACCCTCTAATCTGAGCTGATATATGTGTTAAGACAGTTGTAAAAACTAGGCTAATTAAAGGAGTAAGGCTCCAAATTGTCATTGACCAAACCCCTCTCCGTTTGGGCTAGTGCTTGCTAGCCTCTGGGGGGAGTCCCTAGGCACACTGAAATGCCTTGCTACTACTCTAAATTCTGATTTCTACGTTAAAAACCAAAAATCAACAAGTTGTTTGGCTTGGACAACGTGTTAAAGCGACCCAAAATGATGAGGAAAAGTTATTATTTTTGTTTGGAGGGAACCTGCAGGGTTAGTACAATGATAATAGAATGGAAAAGAGACAGAAAAACTATTCAAATGATTGAAATAATCACAACAAACAGTTCAGAAAATGACAAACCAGATCACAAATTTACCATAGTATCGCCAAGAAAAGAGGTTTGAAGACAAACACACACTTCTTTATTGATCAAGCTTACAAGAGAGTTGATTGCGCCACACTTGGCAAGCCTACAACCGATACAATGACTACTTTTCTTAGAGAAGAGCCACTAGACTAGAGAAGAAGAGAGAGGAGAATGAGAGAGACATTATGTTGTTGTTGCAATGTGTTAGAATATGAAAGATGTGTGCTTGTTTTACCATTGACAATACCCTTGTCACCCAACCATAGGCCGAAGCCACCCTCCGAGCACCTTAACCTTGACAGAGAATCATTCCAGAAGCAAACCCTAAGCTAGATAGCCAAACAAAGGGTAGCACACCTTTCCCCAAGGATAGCGCACCAACAAGAGTTGATCAGATAATCCAAACCCTAGCCAAGAGATAGTCCAAGCCAAACATGATCTGCTAACTACAACAGCTACAATGGCAACTCTCCTCAAACCTGTGCACAAGAGTGGGCACTGCAGTGCGCACAAGACTGGGCACTACAATTCTGAGACTGCCTGCTAGAATGAGAACTGGCCTCCTATATTTATACTAATTCTGGCTAATTGCCTGGGCCGACTTCTCATTCTGGGTATTTATCTGTTCAATATATATTATTATTTCTGGTCGACTTCTTCTCTTGGAGAAAACCTAATATAAATTATCTTCTTGAGCCGACAAGTCTTCTAGGGTTATTAGCCAAGTCATTAGGGTTTCTTCTTGCTTCCTGGAGTATTCTATCTTTGTCAGGTTTACACGTGGAGGTAAATACTTGCCGCAGCTACCATAATATCAACACTCCCTCCTAGCTAGGGAGGTATTACAGGTAATGGTCTTGAGCACAAAACATACCATTCACCCTGTAGTATCAAAATAGTTATATAGACTAGATCATGACTAGATCATGAGCACCATCATCATCATCAACTGCATCATCTCTCGAAACCATACTCTATCTGAGTAATCAGACATGATGCTCACTCCACAGAGTGATACAAGAGCCATTCTTCTAATCTAGAAGAGTAAATGTTCTGAACCATTTTCCATCTGGAAAATCTCTGTTCATCATTCATCTGGCTAATAATTATTTCCAATAAACTGCTGATAGTCTTCAAGGCAATCAGAACAAAATAGAACACAACTGTGTGTATCCATAGTAGTACATAACTACAATCCAGTGGTACACTACCACACCAAGTAACACACAAGTACTTGATTAGCAACGTATAGTCACGAACAATGGAACACATCCACCACAGTAGT
>JZKD02S1941893.1:679945-691054 GCA_000966675.3 Picea glauca
CAACACCAGGGGGTGGGGCGAAGAGAAAACCACACCAAGATCCAGAGGTTCAAACTGGTTATATGCAAGCATTAGAAAAAATGTACCTAGATGTTGAGGAGTGTGATAGCATTCGACCACAGTTGAGCTAGTACATCAGTTGCACTGGTGCCTTTGGGAGCAATGCTGCATATAGAGATCGAGGGAATTTGCCTTCTCTTCAGTGGTGGGACATGGATGGCGGTAATACACCACAACTATGCTCTATGGCAATGCGGGTTCTTTCATAGGTGGTGAACACTTCTTCAGTACAGAGGTGTTGGAGCACATACAGTTTCATTCACAATGTCAGAAGGAACAGGTTGAATGTACAACGAGCAGAGACCTTGGTCTATGTGCATTACAAGTTGCGATTGTTGACCCATTACTGCGAGGATTCAACTATAGATAAAGCAAATAAGATGTGGGACTACAATCCAGAGGAGGACAATTTGGAGGATGGAGCATTGGTTTTGGAGGAGTTGGAGAATGCTCTTTTGGATGAGGATGATCGTGCTGAGATGCCACCACCCAGTGTGAGGTCCCATGGACGAGCCCCCTTGACTAGCACTCCACCAGTACCTGCATTAGCAGGACTTTCACACTCAGTTGCTTCATCTTCACTACCACCACGCGTACCCCCATGAGGGAATCGTGGTGGTGGAAGGAGATATGAGTAGGAGAAATAGATTGTTTTTCATTTTACTAGATTTCAGTTTAATTATCATTGTAGTACTTATGCAAATAGCCAATTTTTGTAAACAAAACTATTTGGCCATGACGCATGTTGACAATTGGTGGATAAACTTTTTCATTCCATAAGTTAATGATGTACTTCCGTATTATATGGTTCTAAAGTTTGTATGTTTGTAATTGCTAGAATCTATATGGTTTGTGTTTATATTTGTAAACTGTATTTCAATTTCTTACTTTGTATGTGTAATTGTTAGCAGCTAGATGGTTGATGCTTGAATGATTATTTATTAATGTACTACGTAAGATTCATGGAATGATGGATAATATGGAATTTAGATGGTATTTCATGTATTGGAAGTATCACAAACATACATGTTTCATAAATTTTGTATCTAGTTTGGCATTCTACATGTTTTCTTTTGAATATATATATAAACGCTTTGGAGACGCTTTGCTCCCTACCATTTTTTGAAAAATGAGCTCCCACGCTCCCACGCTCTGGGAACACTGGTCATGACCCTAGTAAAAATGTACCCTTCACTCAAGTAAAGTCACTTATTAGGCATGTTAAGATTTTCCTATCTTATTTTAATGCTTAGAGGGTGACACTGATGATGAGGATCCTAATATAAGTAATGATCTTGAATCTTGATGATATGTAGTTATTTGGGGTAGCATGATTTTTTTTTGGACTCTAGAGGCCATTTAAAGCCTCGTTGTTGATGTATTTTGGTTCAGAGATGGATTGCACTCGGTGCTATTTTGGTTATATGCACTCTTGCTATATAAATGAGAACCTTTGCATATTTGCGTATAAATGGTTTGGATTTATATCGATGCACATGAATATATATGTTTTTTCTTTCAAAATTTGAATATTTTATGTAGTTTTTGGTCGAGCGTTTTTTTTCCCGGTCCAGTCTGGTTTCGCATTTTTTGGGGTCGACCGGTTCGGTCTGGTTTCCAGTTCTGATAACATTGGTGTTCACACAATTATTAGTCCCTTCCCTGGATTCTTAATTAAATATGGAGGATGTGTTGATCATTTGTAGAGTGAACATTAAAAAGTTGCTTTGGTGGTAAGCCTCCGTTCGAAGGACAAATTACTTTTCGAGAGGTTGGGATAAATTTGGTAGTCAGATAGAGGGCAAAGGAGCAGGGCTGTAGACAACAATTATGTATCAAAAGAGAACTTATGTATGTCAATGCCCTTAATGCCATCCCACAAGAGGAGGTGAAGTAGATTGAGCAGATTTTGCAGAAAATCGAAGTTTAAAAGAGCTGCTAGAGTCAGGTTTGGACAAAACCATGTTAAATAAGGGGATCCACCTTTACAATCCTTCTTTGACTAGTTCAAATGGAAGTAAGCAATGGACAACAGTTCTTCTTAGTGGTTCTAAATATGCAAAGGATTCTATAAAAATTAGAGATGCTTTTCACTCCCTTTTTATAAATATCTTCTCCTTTATGTCAGTTGCATATCTTCTGCCAATACCATTGTCAGTTGGTAATTCTTGTAGAAATTTAATGACAATCAGCATGCACTATATTCTGTCATATACTTAGAAACCTAGAGATAAATGTCATGAATGAACTCTGATATGTATAAACTCACATTCAGAAAATATTATGAGCAGAAATACACATTGCCAAGCACTTTAGCAGCGAAATAAACACAATGAACAACTATTACACATCCATGTAAAACTTAGAAATTTAGGCAACAAGCAGGGGAAAACCCCAATGTGGGGAAACCCAAAGAGAGAGAGATTTTATTAGCTTCAGGAAAGTATATCAGCAGCAAAATTACATTTTCCAGCAAGAGAAATCCACTTACAACACCCAACAGTCCCACTACTTTTTGCCTAGAAATCTGTGCCAAATCCGAACTATTGTATGACCCTCCGTTGCTGGACAACATCTCGAAAAATGTGCCAAACAACAACTGTACGGCCCCTTCTGTAGCAAGAAATACTCGAAACAACCTCGATTTTCATGCCCACAATCTTCTTCGAAAAACGTGCCCTCTTCCTTGCTGTACAGACTGTACGGATCCATACAGTACGACCTCCCTAAGAACAATAAATTTCAGCCACTTCTAAACAAAAAATTTCCTTGGGAAATGTGCCCAAGCTCTCTTGGAAAATGTGCCCAACTTGCTTCCCTTTCCTCTCTCAAGTTCTCTCGGAAATCTCTCAATCTCCTTTTCTCTTGTTGTGTCTTGCACACTACCCAATGCATTCTCTTATAATTTGAAAATGACCTTTCACCTTCCAAGTGTCTTTTCACCTTCCCCATCCCTAAATCCAGAGGTCAAGATCTAATCTTCTCTTTACATGATCAAGGTACATGATTCATTCCCTCCGAAATAAATCACTTAAAATATTAAAGTACAATTTCACTTTATAACATAAGTACACTTTATGAAATAAAGTCACTTTAATATAAGAAGGTACACTTTATTAAAAAGTCACTTACATAAAAGAACCACTTTATTACAACTTTATAAAAAGCCACTACAAATTCAAGTGTCTAGTAGTGCAAATATAAGGCTACTTCCACATACAAGACAAACATGTGGAGTACCTCCCGAGCTATAAAAGATAACACTCCCTCTTAGCGAGGGATGTACTCGTTGCCATCACCATCATCTGGTCCCATCACACTGTTTGCAGTAGGAGCTCCCTCTGAACTTGGAGCCTACCCCAACACTTGCACAGAACTCGAACCAGAAGATCTTCTCCTAACAACTACCCTAAACCCCGAGATCCTAGGAGAATCCACTCCATCGTGAGCATCGGTTCAATCACACTAGTTGAGCCTACTGCCGGTGCTCAGAAGAGACTCCCTCTCTTCTCTCAGAATGCAAGATTGAATCCTTGGGCCCATTGCAATCTTAGGAGCCTCTTGCTCTTCATTCGACGCCGAATCATAACCTGAAGGTTGTCCTCGCAACATGTACAACCTTTCCACCCGATCACCAATCATCTGTGGTTCAACCGGGTCCACTCCCTCCCTGTAGATAAATACATGTCCCCTCTTGAACAATGTACAATATCCAACATCCTCCAAGGTTGAGATTGAGAGGAAGTTAACCCTCAACCCTGGAACAAAGAGAACTCCATCAATCTCTAGGAATCCTCCATACTCGAGTCAGAATCTAACCCTTCCAACTCCACGTATAGCTCGCGCCATACCTCCTTCACTCTCCACCAGTCGGTTAGGACTTGTCTTTGTGATAATAAGGAATACTCGCTAGATTCCCATCATGTGACAAGAGGCTCCACTGTCAACAATCCATCTGTTATCACCCCCAAATCCTCCATTACCAACACTGGATACTAGAGTAACCAAAGAAACGTCCTTATCAAACTTGGAAGAAAATTCCTCCATGCCTGTTGTAGCAGCTGTATCAGGCCCCTCCTGTTCCTTCTTCTTCTTCTTCCTCTCAGGACACTTAGAAGCAAGGTGCCCCAACTGGTTACAACAATAACATCTGACTTTGCTCAAGTCCCTCCCAAAATTTCCTTTATTTTTCCCCTTGCCCTTTGCAGCAATAGCAACATCTTCATCAGCTCCATTTGTCTTCTGTCCACTGCTCTGAGATCCTTCTCGAATATCCTCCTGAGTGAAATCGTCCCACAGTCTACTCCAATCTGGAAGATGCTCACGACCCACCACACACTTCACGAAGACTTCCCATTCCTTGGTGAAGCCTTTCAAGGCTATCCTCACCAACTCTGAATCTGAAATGACCTCCCCAACTGCAGCCAACTCATCTTTCACTTGAGTTACCCGGGTAAGATAAGAAGACACACTCTCCCCATACCCATTTTGGTATCATGCAATTTATCCTTCAAGGCCATCTTCTGGTTTTCATTCTTCGCCTCGTACAAGTTTTTCATTGCATCCCACATCTCTTTGGTTGTCTTCTTCTCAGTCAAGTGTGGGATAAGGTGGTCCTTCACCCCATTCAGAATAAGCCTCTAACATTTGGCCTCCTTTACCTCATGTAAATCCAAATCTATAGGGTTTGTTGATGGAACAACAACTATGGCGCTGACAAAGCTCCAAATCTTGTCCTCCTTGAGAATAGCCGACATCTTGACTTTCGATTGCAAATAGTTGGAAATCACATCCAACCGGTCCTCATACCTGATGCAAACAATCATCTCCCTGTTAACTGTTCAATGGAAAACAAACAATCAAGTTTCCCCCTTCAAACCTTGCCCAAAAATCTCACTGCTCACTGTCACTTAGAGCCCAAGCTCTGATACCATGTAGAAATTTAATGACAAAATCAGCGTGCACTATATTCTATCATACACTTAGCGACCTAAAGATAACTGTCATGAATGAACTCTGATATGTATAAACCCACATTCAGAAAATATTATGAGCAAAAATACACATTGCCAAACATTTTTGCAGCGGAATAAACACAATGAACAACAATTATACATCCATGTAAAACTCAGAAATTTAAGCAACCGGCCAGGGAAAACCCCAATGTGGGGAAACCCAAAGATAGAGAGAGATTTTATTAGCTTTAGGAAAGTATATCAGCAGCAAAATTACATTTTCCAGCAAGAGAAATCCACTTACAGTTCCCAACAATCCCACTACTTTTTGCCTATAAATCTGTGCCAAATCCGTACTGCTGTATGACCCTCCTTTGCTGGACAACACCTCGAAAAACATGCCAAACAACAGTTGTATGGACAGAACTGTATGACCCCTTCTGCAGCAAGAAATACTCCAAACAGCCTTGATTTCCGTGCCCACAATCTGACTCGAAAAATGTGTCCTCTTCCTTGTTGTATGGACTGTATAGATCCATACAGTACGGCTTCCCTAACAACAATAAATTTCAGCCACTTCTAAACAAAAAATTTCCTTGGGAAATGTGCCCAAGCTCTCTTGGGAAATGCGCCCAGCTTGTTGCCCTTTTCTCTCTCAAGCTCTCTCGGATCTTCTCTTGTTGTGTCTTGCACACTACCCAATGCATTCTCTTATATTTCGAAAATGACCTTTCACCTTCCAAGTGTCTTTTCACCTTCCCCATCCCTAAATCCAAAGGCCAAGATCTAATCTTGCCTTTACATGATCAAGGGACATGATTGATTCTCTCCAAAACAAATCACTTAAAATATTAAATTACAATTTCACTTTATAACATAAGTGCACTTTATGAAATAAAGTCACTTTAATATTAGAAGGTACACTTTATTAAAAAGTCACTTACATAAAAGAACCACTTTATTACAACTTTATAAAAACCCATTACAACGTCAAGTGTCTAGTAGTGCAAATATAAGGCTACTTCCGCATACAAGACAAACATGCGAAGTACCTCCCGAGCTATAAAAGCTAACAATTCCTGTAACCTTGTCTACTATATAAATTAATTAAGTGCTATTCTTTTAGTCTCTTTCTCTTCATGATGTTTTCCACCTAAGCTGAATGAAAATTTGTATATTCTTGTCGACAGAGATAGCTGGGCAACTACGAGTAGGACCTCACAGCATGGATATTTTGAATCAGTTTCATCATGTGTTCTGGATTGGAGATTTGAACTATAGACTCGACTTTGGGAATGAAGACGAAAGACCACTGACACCGCAGTATGTGACAGATAACTAGTGTTTTGAGGTTTGGTTTAACAAGTTTAGTTATTATAAATTATACAGATAGATGGTTTTTTTATGCAAATAATTGGTGTAGATCTAACTTGATGTGTCTCTTTACAGGAGAAGAATTTGGGACAAAATGGTGAAACAGATTTTAGATGGAGAATACAAAGATTTGCTTCAGTATGACGAGGTAGTATACATGCATTATTTCTGGAGGCATTTGACACACACACACACATTTAGAGAAAGAGAGAGAGAGAGAGAGAGAGATCTAAAATGAAGTATTGATATCTTACAAATGTTGGCATATCATAAGCTGCGGAAGGAGAAAGAAGCATCACGAGTGCTCCATGGTTTCAAGGAGGGGGATATCCAGTTTCCCCCAACTTTTAAGGTATGCATGGTGCAACAATTATGTGTCTACTACTCTCCATATTGCGCTTTTCCTACTGCTATGGGATTTATATATTCCAATAAGTTGACTGCAGAAACGGAAAACGATGCTTTGATATGCCAAACACAGTTGCTTGTTATATATATTTGCTTTCTAGTTTTGCATATATTATCCATGGATTGTGTTTGAATATATTAATGGAATATCTGCTGGCTTAATGTTTATTCCTCCATGGGTGAAAGATGCAAAGAGAGTCTACAAACATGTATGACCAGAAGCGAATGCCAGCATGGTGTGATCGTGTACTTTGGCGGACACTTCAGGGATGCCATGTGAAGCTTCTATCGTACACATATTGTTCACAAATTTTAACAAGGTACACTGGATTTTGTTCTTTAGTATGTGCATATAACTTCTGACCTATGATTTGTGACAAAGATAACTTGGCTTTCTCCTTCGATGCAAAGTTTTTCATGGATGTTAATAGTTTGTTATGAAAGATTATGAGTTAAGAATCATTGACTGTTGAAGTCTTAATTGTAATATATGATTGTATTTCAGAAATGTAACTCATAGAGACACAATAATTCCATTTGTATGTATGTGCTGTGATATATATCCCAATCACATTCGTCATTGCAAGAAACAAATATTCATGACTAAATGGAACAAATCTCAATGATATATAATTTCTGCTCATTCTGTGGTGTTACCACCTGTTACCCCTTAGTTTCACTTTAGTGTACCTCATTTTTTTTGCCAGATGTGATCCAGAATATGAGCAGAGATTTTGCCTATCTTGATGAATTTAGAGTTTAGAGTACCATTATCAGATGTGCCACCATGATGACTTGTACTATTGTATCATGATCAGCCAAAAGTGTGACCATTTGTATTCCATGTACCGTATATAATTGGAACTGTTAGTGATAATTCTTGTCGTGGGTTCAAAAGCATCTGGATCTGCAAGTTGCACGAAATGCTTAAGCGCAGCACAGGAGAATCCCTGTTTTTCCCAAGTAGCAAATCAAGCGAGCGAGCATTGCATCCTTCAGCGGAAAAGAACCAGCGACAGAGCAGAACAACAGTTGATGGGAAATCGCAGATTAACCAAGTCGCGCCAAGTATAGCGCAAAGTTATTTTCAAAGGGCGTCAATCGAGATCAGTATAAGTGCAGCAGTGTTTTTCGAACTCGGAGTGCGTGAGTTCGAAGGGAGGACCATATCTTTTGGTTGTGCGAGATTGTGAGTTACAAAAGTGCTCGGAAGGGGTCAACCTGCGCTGACCATCGCGTCTCGGGACTTCGCGAGGGAAGGATGCCAAAGTTCGATACTCCAACTCGCGAAGCCACGAGTTGCGAGAGGCGTTAATGCTTGGGCCCTAGCCGACGGTTACATGTGAAGAGCGCTGACCAAGGAGGCGCCCGGTCCATATCTCCATCTCGGGGAGCCGAAGGTCTTCAACCCGCGAACTCGCAAATCGCAAAGTAAAAAGAGTTTTTAGTGATAGGCCCACGGTATCGCCGAGGAGATCTCAGCCGTCCATCGAAGAGGGACACGTGGTGCGCGATTAGGCTCCTTGACTCCTCGCCCCTCGCAACTTTTATGATCAAGGACCAGCCTCTTCCAGCCGCGAGTCCCGAAGTGCTGAGGGCATCCAGGACTCGGGCCCACAGTCTTGCCAAGGTAATCAGAACCGTCCATCCAGAAAGACACGTGGTGCGCGATCGGGGCTCCTCGCTTCCTCGCCCCTCGCAACTCTAAAGATCGAGGACCAGCCTCTTCCAGCCGCGAGTCACGAAGTGCCGAGGGCATCCAGGACTCAGGCCCACAACATCGCCGAGAGGATCTCAGCCGTCCATCCGAAGCAGACACCTGGCGCGCGATCGGGGCTCCTCGCTTCCTCTCCCCTCGAAACTTTGAAGCATGAGGAGCAGCCTCCTCCCATCCGCGAAGCGCGAAACGACGAAAGTGCCTTTGAAGATAGGTACAGGGTCACGACCCATGGTCACTCGGAGGGTGATGGAAAGAATTGCGCGAAGGGCCGAAGCGCCCAATTTGGTTGCAGAAAGGATCACCGTGTTCCTCAGATGCTAGTTCGGCTTGATCTCAATACTATTTCTCGCTCAGAGTAAATGAAGGGTAAGGAGGGGTAGTTGAAACCTCTCCTGAGTCATTAAGTGAGAAGTATGGAGGGCATGGCGAATGGTCTGCTCGAGAAGGTCCTGTGTACCCATCTTTTCAGAAAAGCCATGCCGAGTTCTCGACCAGCCGGAGGAGGTCTGCACACGCTATTTCAGCATTTACTGGCCCAGCTACTCCCCCTGCAGGAGCCAGGTGTAGTTAAGAAAGCGTCTGGCAGAGAAAGCCCGTCCGATTTTGGCTGAAGGGACACCCAGCTTCAGATAGTTGCCTGTGCCTCTGTGAGGCAGTTTTCTCTGAGTATATAAACTCAGTCGTTGTATTTTGTAGGTATCGATGGTTGAGCAGAGCTCCCTACTGTAATGTTGCAACTACTACTCTAGCTTTCAGCTTATGCATTTGTATATGAGATTTCTTGTTTTATGACAGACAGTTTTTCTTACTTCGTCTAATTTCATCTCATGCTGAGAGAGTTCGTGATTGACTGAGTCACGCGAGTTATTGCAGTTATGTTATGATAAAAGATTTATTGTCGCATAGCTGTATTCTCTGGCCTTTGCGTTTGAGTGTAAGATGGTATTGCATTTGGACGTCTTCTTCCTCAGCCTGTTAGAAACCTGTCGTTTATAACAGACCTCCGCGTTCCTCTCATATAAGTCTTCCGCTTGTTCACCCCTTACTACAGCCTTCTGTCTGGAGTTTACGCAAGACCTCACTTGCTCATGCATACCTGGCCTAGTTTCAGAATTGGAACGCTATCGTTTTGGGTTTCCTTCCATTCGATCACCCATCTATGAACAACCGTGACATAAACTGATGGGCGTCGGGCTCTGCTCTTGCTAGCAATCCAGGAGTGACTTCCGTTGCCAACATTTCTGGCGCCGTTGTCGGGGACGAAGTTGAATATTTTCCCCGGGATTAAACGACAACGATCAGCTGATTCTGAAGGTGCATCAGATATCAGAACTATTGAGATTGCTACTGTGCACCTGGCGACTCCATTGTGACGACTCCACTGAAGCGAACTCGCTGTTTTAATTGTGGCTTCCAGAGGCAGACATATGCGGTCACATCCACAACTGCCTCTAGCTATACCTGAAACCGATCTGGAGGTGGTTCTCAGAAAAGGAAAAGCCCCTGAAGAAGAAGCTCCCACCGCCGAAACAATTAATCCGCCATTTCCTTCTGTAAGAACTCCTTTTTCTCCTCCTCAGTTTCTTGATAGACCTCCTTCAGAGGTTTCCCGTTTTCTGAATTTTGGGAGTGTTCCTGCCGAGTTTTCCCCTCCTGATCTGGGACTAGAGGGAGGAATCCTTGTCACTCCCCCTTCCTTTAAAGCTGTTTATCGGCGAAGACTCGTGACTGCAGAGGATTTTCCCACTCCACTTCGGGACTCATTCCCAGTAGCCCCTTCGCGAACTCCTTCTCCTCCGAGCTCTCCTCCACCTAATATTCCTATGGCTGGTGCTAATCCCCCTATGACCAGAATGGAAGCTATTATAGCCGCTAGGTATGCTCTCCTTGTATTACCTCAGCCCCTCAACGCCCTCCCGACAGATGGTTACCTCAAGCAACTACCCAAATTCACGGGTGAGGGGGATGTAACTGTAGATGAGCACCTAAAAGCCTTTTACAGTTTCACAGATGACAATGTCATCATGCATGCAGACGTATGGATGAGGATTTTTGGCCACAGCCTCCAAGGAGAGGCTAGAAAATGGTTCAAGACCCTGCCTCCTGGATCTATTGATGAGATCGAAGCACTAGACAATGCCTTTTTGAGGCAATGGGGAGACAAAAAGGATTTCATGTATTACATGACAGAGCTTGGGTCGTTGAAGGGAAAGGAAAGAGAGTCTGTCTCCGACTTCTCCAAGAGATTTAATAAAATGTACAATAGAATCCCTGCCGAGATAAAGCCCTCCGAAGCTTCTGCAAAGATCACTTTCTCCAGCGCTTTTGATCTTGATTTCTGCCTACTGCTGAGAGAGAGAAGAGCCACTACCCTGGCCCTCATGTAGGACGCAGCCGTGGAAGTAGAATCTAACATATTAGTTGTTGACCGACTCAGGAACGTTGCTGGTAGAAACATATCCAAGAACAAGCCCGAAGCCTCCACATCCAGTTCCTCTCCCCTGCCCCATCAGACAGATGAGACATCTAGAACACTAAAATCACTTGCTGCCAAGATAGAAAGGTTGGAATTAGAAGGGAAGCCCATGTACA
>JZKD02S1941893.1:701274-712562 GCA_000966675.3 Picea glauca
CACTAACCCTAATTTGATGATGACGTCATGCTTAGATTGATCTCTTGGTTGATGTAAAACGTTGTGGCTTAGTCATCTAGCAATAGACATTGAAGTGTTGATTATTTTCATTGGCCAATTTGCAAAACGTCCACCTCTTTGCCTATCAAGCTAACCCTAGAACTAGGCTGACGTCACCTCTAGCGTAGTGATGCAGCACACCTATTGTAATGAGCATTTAATGATATTTAATGCATTGTGTTAATTCAAGGATTGATTTTATACATTGAATGCTATATCATTTCCAGTATTATTGAGAAGTAATATTATAAGCCATAATCATTTTTTTGCAATCATTGACTTCGTCAATAATTACTGCTATATGTCCTCATATATCATAAAAACAATCATAAATTTATGAAGTACTGACCACTGTTGCACATTTTAGTTTTATTCTTGCCTTGTCTCGCAAACAGGTGCCTATTTTGTGGTTCATCTTCTCTTTGACTATCTTCTTGGCGGTGATCTGTGAAAGTAAAACCTACTTTAACCTTTGAGCCTTAATCCCTTTACCCTTTTCCTTTCAACACCCCAGATTACCTAGGGACGTCTCCCTTGGGTTTAGCCACCCTAAATAGAAAGAGCCCCCCATCGAGGTGACAATAGGTGGGGAAGCTCCTGTTACGTCAGTTTGATCCTTACCTTTCAGCTATCTAACCTAGACTACAAACTGAGCGATAACAGATCCAAGACGACATAAATAAAATAACAATATTAATGTAATATGCCCCAATTAAGGGGTAATGTGCCATGATTTAGGGCTTAACATGCCCCTCCCCTTCAGACAAGTTTTGTCCTCAACGCTTGAGTTGTTCTGGATGCTTCTGTATAAAAGACTCATCTTACCACGTGGAATCTTCAACAGCTAGTTTCTTCCACTTAATGAGATACTCTGAAATTGATCTATTCCTTAGCTGGCAAATTCTTGTGTCAGTGGTAGCTTCAAGCTCCAATATAATTTTTCCTTCCTCGTTTATTTTTGGAAATATAGTTTGCACTGGGATCTTGTCACCTATAACCTTTTTTAAGCATGAAACATGGAAAATTGGGTGTACTTGCTGTTGAACACCAATTCAATTAGGGGGTCAACTCCATGTACCATGAAGATATGCACCATCAGGTGCTACAAAGTCAGAGACTTTCTGGTTCTACAAGGTAGTTTTGACCTTCAACACATCTTTTTGTAATGGAATTTCCGCTCCCCTGCGTGGGATAATAATGTAATAGGTCTGCATGGATCATAGTTAGGTCAGTTGCCTTGGGACTTCATCATTATTGGATTCCCTTTCTTTGAGTGTTTTTTTTCCTCAGCTTATTAATTTGGCCTAACCAACCTTATTAATTTCCCTTGAGTTTTTCACTCACACAAATAATTCCTCCAAAGTGGTGAAAGACGTTCTAATGGTTTAGTCCTCTGGTAGCTATTGTCTAGGAATGTTGTAAATGACCATGTAAGACATCTCTTAAAGTTTTGCGGAATTCCGTCGAGTCTAGATAGTTTTTTTTTTAATTTATTAAAATTGCCTAAGTTGGGTAATTTTAATTAAATTTAGATGAAAAATATAAAAACTAGGTCCTTGGGTTTTTGATAGGGGTATTTGTGCTCAAAAGAAATGAAACGAGACCCCCTACACCATTGGACCAAGTTTCAACTCAGTTGGACAAGTTTTGCTAGGTGTTTGTCCATGAGGAGTCTTGGTTAGTCCAAAACAACAATTTAATGTCTTATATTAACATAGTCAAAATGTCAATTTGTGTAATTTTGAGATAATTGGTTGAAGAGAGAGTGGGAGATGATGATTAAACCTTATCCTATCCTATCCTAACCCCTTTCTCACCCTCATAACCCATTCCAACCTAGCCACCACTTCATAAAGTTTGTCCCCCTAGGGAAGTTGCGCCCCACCCTCCTTGAGCAAACCTTTGAAAATAAAAAATTAAGTTGAGTGGGGCCCTCTCTCCCCTAGTGCGCCCTCCTAGGCTTTCCACCTCACCCATTGACTAATAAATTTCCTTTCCAACTCATGCCATCTCATCAATCCTCAACCTAAACCCTAAAGTTGCGCCCCCCTCCTTGAGATGCTCGATCTTGCTTGGGTTGTGACACTTGTTTTGCATCCAAGAGGGGTAACTTTGCCTCCACAAGTATAAATGAAGGCCCTCTCACCCTCGTTTCTTCATCTTGTCTCAGCGTATTGTTATTCTTCCCAAATCTCTCCCATTCTCTCTCTCTCCCACATTGCTCTCTCATTTCTCAAGCTTGAAGCAAGTATTTGCTCAAGCTTGATCTTAATAGAAGAAACGTTGGAGGAACCATTTGCACTTGGAGTCTTCTTGGTGTATGGTTGGAGCTTATTGAGGTGATCTGTGTTATTGCATTGTAGAGTTTCTAGTTGCTAGATTAGAGTAGGAGATCCAAACAAAGTACTTTGCTTGGATAGATCTAGAGTAGTATTGCTCTAGATCTTAGTAGTGTAGTATTCTCAAATTTCTACAAAGTATTTTGTTGATATTTAGGATCTACTTACCTCTTGCATGGTCTTGTAGCTTTGCTCACATTGTTTGCAGGTTGCTTAAGGGATTTAAGGAGGAGCAACTTCAGATCTGGAAGTTGTTCATCTAACCCTATCTTATTTCCTTCACAGTTTCGGTTTTGGTTTTTCTGTGTAATTTCTGAGTACATGGGTAGTTTTATATGCTGAAATAGATAAAAAACGACTACAAATACAACTATATTTCATTTTGTATTTTTGTTTTAACTTAACATAAATTTTCTGCAGGGTTTTTGTTGTTTTTCTGCAGTTTTCCAGCAAGTTTTACTTGCTGGTTTTTGCAGGTCTATGACAGAAAATGAGGAGGAACAACCCTCTCGGGGCCTCGAAACATCTACTACAGCCTCCTATGTTGGGGTACCTATACCCCAACACTTCTCTCTTCTATCATCTTTGTAAGCAAGCCCCCAAAGAGTAACCAAGGGCTTGCACTTCTCCTAAAAATCAATTTTCTGCAATTTAATTCTTTAGTTGTGCCTACATCTTGGAGTGAGTTTGGCCCAGCCAACCCCCAAAACCGTAAGGCTAGGATAGCTATTTATTTTCTGCAAATTTTCGTTCTTTTGCTTGCCCCACTTGTCATTAGGGAAAGGTTGAGAGGCTAGGTTTATTTTCAACATTTTCTTTCAAGTTCATTCAATCCACTTTGACACAACAAAGGAAGGCTTGCCTCCACCTTGTGCCATTGTTTGTGGTTTGCTTAATTTAATTTTATTTGCAAGCTTTTCATTTACAACTGTTTGCCTACACCTTGGAGTGTGATTGACTTTGCCAACCCCCAAAATCGTAAGGCTAGTATGGTTTTTACTTCTTCATATGCTTAATGGTTAACATGATCTAGAAGTAGAAGTAATCACTTAGTACTAGTTTAGGCCCATGGAGGCATAATAAACTTATGGTGTTCTTTTAGTCTTTCCTTTCCATTTGCAAACTCAATTAGTTTCAAGTACTTTGCTTTCAATTTCATTTCTTTACAAGTACTTTCCTTCTTGCAATCTCATGGGCATGGTATAATTTCATGGTTTAAGGAAAACATAACTTTTCATTTTTGCAAGTTTAATGTTTAAGTACTTCATGCTATTTCAAGTTTTACACTTTGGTAAGTGCTTTCCTTTACTTGCAAGCAGTTTCCCTTTTTGTTCAAGCACTTGACACTTTAGCAAGCACATCTTGCTCAACACAAACTAACTTAATTTACCTTAGTCTCATAGGGCTTAAATTTAACTAGACTTAATAGGTCACTCACTACTGATCCAACTTTGCCATCTAAACGAGAACTGTAAGGAAGCAACAGAAGGTGCTAGATTGGAGACGATCTCACGACGCTTGTCGTCTTTTCTGGGAGTACTTCTTTTCTTGGGTTGACCTGTGGAGCTAGGGTGGGGCCTTGTTTGCCTCACTTCTTGAGCACCCAAGAACTATTTGGTACAAGTGGGGGAAGTTTTGAGGTTGTCACTTAGTTAGGATTCCTTCTCTATCTTAATAACTTAATAATCCTTTCATCCACTTCAACCTTGGGACATTTTCATCGGCATAACTTTAATGGTTGACACTTAAGTAATCTTTCAAGCAATCTCCTTTCAATTTATTTTCATTCATGCTTATTTTAGTTTTGTGGATATTCACTAAGTGATTTAGAGTTGCACCCTTTCCCTTGGAGGCCTATTTTGAGCATTTTAATTTCGGTTTTAAGTTGTGTTGGTTAATTGGCTTAACCCCTTGAAGTTGTGCATCCTTTGGAGGCCACTTCATTGTTGAGTTTGTGCTATTTGTGTTTGCCATTGAAGAAACCACTTAGAGTTGCGCATCCTTTGGAGGCACTCTATTGTTGGGTATGCTGGTTTGATGTGGGTGTGCAATCCTTTCATTTGAAGCAATCTTTATTTCCTGCACAAATCAAGTAATCAAGTTAGTGCTTGTCTGTTTTTGTCCATAGTTGTATCATTCATATATCTTGTACATTGTTGTATTTCTTAGGTATCCTTTATTTGTAACTTTGTATTTAGTTATATCTTTGTATCTAATCTTGTAATATTGTATCTAGTTCTAATTGTAATCTTTGTGATGTATTTTCATTCTTGTAATCTTGTGTAACTCTTGTAAAATCTATCTCCCTCAAACTTTAGTTGACCCCTTGCCCAACCTTGGGCACTAGTCTTAGTTGTCTTAGGAAAGGGATTGCCTTTGCATTTAGATAGTTGCACTTTGCATTGCTTGCCTCTCATATAGGCTAGATTTCCCCCCAAACCTTTAACTAATTAAAATCAATTCCTAGAAATTAACTTCTTAACCTCACATAGTAACTAGGTTATCTATACCTAGGGCCGTCCTTCTTCTAGGGTTTAGTGATAGAGCCTCGCTGTAGCAACACTCTCCCTCACTGCACTCTCTTGTCTTGATTTATCTTTCCTGCTAGCCGTTTTTGCCAAGTTAACCTAAGGAAGGAGTTGAGAGCACGAGGCCTTGCTTTAGCAACACCGGAGTGAGCCTCTCTCCCCTAGGGTTTTGGTTCTGAAGCCCTGGCATAGAAACACTTCAGAGCTCTTCCCTCCAGTCCTTTGCCATCCTCCTTCAACCCTTGCGTCCTTTATTAAATTGACTCCATAAGCCTGAAGGCATTGATCTTAGACCTCCAGTGTTGAAGTGAAAGTGATCAAACAAACTCTCAAACCTTTTGCTAGATTGAAACCCTAACTAACTACTAACCCTAGGAATGCTGACGTCACCCTTGGTTATTTCATCTTGACGCAACAACGTTTCATTTTATAAGCAATTAAATGGTGTTTAAAGCATTTATTGAATGAGGGATTGATTGGATACATTGATTGCTACATCATCTTGATATTTATTGGTGGAGTGATATTATTTCATTGCTGTATTAAAAAACATTGACTTCCTCAATATTTATTGTTATAATTGCTTATATATTGATATCAGATAGTCTTACGAAGTACTAACCCATTGAATCATAGCTTGCATATATTGGTTTGCTATTGCTTTGTTCCGGGCAGGTGTTCTTCTTTGGGCCTTCACTTCATTATGGGCTGTTTAGCTCGGACTATCTGTTTTGGTGGTGACCTGTGAAGGGGGAACTTTACTTTTGACTTTCAAACTTTTGCCTCTTCAAAACTCCAAGTTACCGGGGATGTCTCCCCTGGGCCTAACCTCCCTAAAGAGAAAGAACCTCCCCATCGTGGTGACATTGGGTGGGATAAGTTCCTGTTACGCCGGTTTGGCCTTTTACCTTACAGCCATTTGACCTAGCTACAAACTGTGCGATAACATTTTGGCGCCGTTGTCGGGGAACACTGAGTAAATACTCCTCAAACGACAAATCTTTTTGGTAAGCCTTGTCTCAGAGACTATTTTCTTACAAGCTTACCTGGCGACTCCACTAGGTTGTTTTCCCTTTCCTTTGATGATTTCAAGCAAATCATCTGGCGACTCCACAAATAGCTAATGACGACCCGTAGTGGGCGTAAGTATATACTTTCATCTACTACTATGACCTCCACAAATCCTGTCATCCCTGTAAGTTCTCCCAAATGGTCTCATAAAGAACTCTTTGGTACTTTAAGCTTACCTAACACCCAAGGGGTGTTACATGATCTACCCAAGAAGGTCGAATCCTGGATACCTAAGTTTTCAGGGGAAGATGGATCCTATGGAAACTCTCATTGGAATGACTTCTGTGATGCATTCCAGTTTCACCAATCTAGACAAGAACACCCCGATGTCTTTTTAAGGCTCTTTGTGAGCTCACTCATCGGAAGTGCCAGAAGACGGGTTAACAAACTCCCGAAAGGAAGCATCAAAACCCCTGAAGGTCTTGAACAAGCCTTCAAGAAAGATTGGTGTGAAAAAGAAAGAATGGATTCCCTTTACTCTCAATATACTGATATTTGCAAAGCCTCTAGCGAAGGCATTAGGGATTTCAATGATAGGTTCAACCTTCTCCTCAAGAAGATCAGACCTAGTTTCTTAGAAGAAGTTGTCCTCCAACACTACTTGAATTCGTTGGAAGGAGTTTTGCAGTTTACTCTCAAGGATCGGTCACCCTCGACTTAGAAGAAGCACAAGATTTTGCTTGTCAGATTGAGAAGAACCTGGAATTCGAAGACTACATCCATCAAGTCAATCTCTCATACAATAATGACCCTTGGGAATCTAGTCACGAGGATATCACCGAAGATGAACTCAATTTCCCATAAATTCTGGAGGTAAAACTTATGCCTCCCAAAAGGAAATGGAGCACAGCATTCTCAGACATCAACAATGTCTCAAACGTCTCAAGACAGCGTGAACCATCCGAGGATTTGAGTGTGGCTACTCAGAAAAAACCTAACTTTGAAGATTCCTTGTTTGTCTTGAACACACCAATGTTGGAAAATCAAGACATGAGTGAAACCAATAGGTCTAAAGAGCCCCGGGTGCATAATGGAAACAACTTAGACACTAGTATGTCCTGTATCTTGCAAAGGGTTAAAAGAATTTGCGAAATCGTTCATTTTTTGACAAAGCAAGACCTGGTTGATCAATTATCTTTTGAGGGGACTCCCACACTATTACAAACCAGTCAGTTTGAGCAAGATGAGCAAACGCCCTCGTTATCATTAATAGATGATCTTGGACCTAGTGATTACAAATCAATGGATCCATACTTGTTTCAAGATGGCCCCACTTTTCCCTTGACAGAAGAAGACATAGATTGGGGTGATTGTCCCGGCGATGCCTCTAATATCTCTGAAGATTCGGATGAAGATGGCTATCCAGTACAAAGAGTAAGCAATATCGTTGAGTGGAACGAAGATGTATTTGAAGACATAGAAGTTCCAAGCACCATCATTGTGGATGAAAACCCTTGGTGTTTTCAATGCAGTGAAGCACATTGAGAACATGAGTGTCCTTACAGTAATGGTGGCCATCAACAAGTGAGTAATATGGGTCACATCATAGAAGGCCCTCAAATAAATATCACCGCTAAAGAGCATCAAGAGACCATAAAAGAAGCGGCCAGGTCGGGCAAAATGGCGGTAATAAGCAAACTAGACCAGGAATCAAAAGAAAGGCTAAAGAAACAAGAGTTCCAGGTGTATAGAAGAAAGAAGTGGAACCAACTTGCCACTAACCAAACAAAAAACCCACCTTTGGATGTAATCTTTCCTAAAACATCCAAGACTGAAAGGGTTAACCTTAACTTTGACCTTGAAGGGGCATTATCCAAGATGTTTGTAGCTATCCCTTTGAGAGAAGTCATCAAGGTACCATCTGTCAAAGAACGATTTGACAACTTTTTCCAAGGATCAAATGGACCATTGAAACATGGAACTATTGGTCATATCCAAAATGTACCTGTGACTACAACTTATGTGCAAGAGCCCAGTGATTCCATCAAAGATGACAAAGCACATGAAAAAACCAGACAGACTCCTCATAAATATTCTCTAGAAGATACGCCTTTTTCAAAGGAGGAAAATTCTCACCAGATTAAATGGATCAAGAAAGAGGAATACCAACAACTCCTTGACGAGTTCAAAGGCCAGGAATCCGAGATTGCGAAAATACTAAAGAAAGTGGAAGATGATATATTGATCCGTCCTTCGCAGCAGGAAATCTTTGTAGCAGAATCCCACCCACCCACCTCCCTCTACACAAAACACCAGGGTTGTTCAAGGAACGACAAATTTCAAAGTCGGAGAGTACAAGGAGGGGGATGTAGTATGGATGTGGGATGCCAACAAAGGGAAGCCTACTAATATCAAAGGAAACAATCATTTTTGGCTTGGCCCTTTTAAGGTTGGAAGAAAGTCAATTAATGACTCTTATTACCTGTCTACACTGGAAGGAAGAAGGCACACAGTGCCTAACCTCCCTAAAGAGAAAGAACCTCCCCATCGTGGTGACATTGGGTGGGATAGGTTCCTGTTATGCCAGTTTGGCCTTCTACCTTACAGCCATTTGACCTAGCTACAAACTGTGCGATAACACAACCAATGCAAGTTCAAAGAAATTTAGTGACTAATTTTTTTATTGTTTAGTTCTTAAAAAAATAAGTTAAGTCATTTTGACCAAGGATAGATGACCTATCCTCGGCGACGACACCAAAGATGTTGTCGTCCTTATACACACTTGCAAACGTTAGCTAAGTCCTGCTCACTTAGTGTGCCCTTGGAGGCACAATGCTTAGGTTCAAAGCCCACGCTGTCACTTTGGTTTGAAGCTCTTCCGTCTAGGCTTACTCCTAGGGAAGCCAAGGGGGGTAGACCCTAGTTACTAGATAAAATTTACGTTAAGTTCTAGGAGTAGATTTTAATTAGTTAAGGTTTAGGGGGAATCTAACCTATGATGCAAAGGCAGCAATGCAAGATTTCTTATGTCAAGCGAGCCTTTCCCTAGGTCAACTAAGACTAGTGCCTAAGGTTGGGCAAGGGGTCAACTAAATATGTAAGGGTGTTTAATTACAAGTAAGATTGCAAAGATTATCAAGATACACTTATGCTACAACAAGGTTAGATACTTACAAATAAAGAATGCTAGATACACAATGTTACAATATAACGAGCTAACCACGTTTTCTTAAATGTGCAGGAAGTTATATACAATCAAGACGTGAGCACCATCAACACATTAAGCCCAAGCATGCCCCAATAACACTTACTCTATTGGACTGCTCCTCAATGGAAACATCAACACTCAAAAATCACAAGGACACTTAGAAGATTTAGAAGCTTTAAACACAAGTGTTCCAAGACACTTAGTTAGTTACCCACAAAGCATTACTTGTAGATGAGATTAAAAGAATATACTTGCAAGTGTTTAACCTTAAGAGATATCAATTTTAACCAAGATTGTTAATTGCTTAGTGAGTTAAGGGTTTTAAGATTTGGAAGATTTTAATTGCCCTAACTAAGTGTTTGATCAAAAACCTCCTCCCCCAATTACCAAATGGCTGCTGGATGCTCAAGAAGTTAGGAATCGAGGCCTACCCTAGCTTTACAGGTCAACCCTAATGAACCGAGTACTCCCAGAAAGGACGCCGCGTGCCGTGAGACCGTCCCCGACCTAGCACCTTCCGTTGCCTTTCTCAATCCCTGTTTTAGATGGCGAAGATGGTGGTTTTAGGCACCCTATTAAGTCTATTAAGTTTATAGATCAATTGGTTAAGTTTTTAGGTGTATTAGAGAGTGTTTTAATGACTTTTAGTTGCCTTAAAATGGTGATTTTATGCCAAAACCAAAACTTTAAGCAGCTTATAAAGATGTGTTATTAAGCATGAAAGTTAAGCACATTAACACATGTAAGCATGTAAAAGAGAGAGCTGAAATAAAGAGTTATTGCATCACCATTTATTGAAACATAACATGAAAATCTTGTAAAGAATGAATGCTAATGAACAAGGGCAAGAACAACTTGCCAAAGAAAATGAGAGAAAGATTTAAAGCTTATCACCACTTAAACATTGATTGTTATAGCATTAAGATAGAGCATTAAGTGTGAAGAGAAAGATGAAAATTTAGATGTGTGCCTACACTATCAACATGTCCAACAATACATTAACTTAAGTGATGGCAAATGCCCTTAAGTATGAAATAACATGAAAGAGAATGCTACTATTATACCATCAATGCATTAAACCATTTAGTGTTGGATTAGGGCATGTGAAATAAGATAGACCTTGAGAGAGCTTAAAACATGCAATGAGGTTACGCCCCAAGGGCTTAGGCTAAACTTTAATGTGTGAATGAGATCTAGATCTAGATAGTTTTAATCATCAAAGCATGCATAGATCATTAACACATTATTACCCTAGCCTTACGATTTTGGGGATGTCTCTCCCAAGGTGTAGGCAATTATTAAGATTAGAAACAACTTGGAAAGAGAAAGAAAAACAAGAACAAACCACTCAATGGCACAAGGTGGAGGCAAGCCTACCTTTATTGTGCCAAAGGGTTGTGGAAAGAGAAAGCAACAACAACTATCAACAACTTACTTGCTAACCCCACGTCCTAGCTTAGGAAGATGATTTTGAAATGAAAAACTTGAAACTAGATCTAACCCTAAGCTCACACATGGGAGGTAGGCTGTACCAATTCTCTTTCCAAGCTATGAGCCACAAAAAATCAGCAAAAAGTGAAGGAAACTATGCACAAGAAGCTAGAAAAGTGAAGAGAAAGGTTGAGATTCGTTACCCACTTAAAGAGAAGGGTCTTGGAGTCTTGTGTCGCTGATTTTGGGCAACATAACCCCTTCAACCTGATAATAACCTGCAAAAACCAACAAGCTATGCTTGCTGGAAAAGCTACACACAACAATAAAGATGAAGGAATTTTTTTTGTTTTAGGGCATAATTTTTTCACATAAAATTTTTATGGAAAAAATGTATTTTAGATGACCAATCTATGATGTTAAGCTAGTTGAAATATTATATGAAATGGATAGCAAGAAAAGAATGAAAAAATAAGGAGTTTGAGTGAGTTTTGAGGGAAGACTCCTCTTTGAGGCTATCCCAACAAAACCCTAGAAGCAACCCTAGAAGCAAACCTGCAAAACTTCAACAAAATGTGATGCATACAAGTAGATAGTATGACTGAATATGCTAACAAAATAAAATACTTGTACCCTATTAGCAAACCCACATATATAGATCAACAATAATACTAGTTGTGTGATCTACCCAAGTAAAATACTTTACCCAAG